>DWMZ01001743.1:0-15569 GCA_018249855.1 Eueides tales michaeli
AGAGTTTTGCTTAGGACCCGTTATCTCTGTCTTTTGCACTTTCAGAAGTTAACTGTTAATTTGTGGAATTCTATAATTCTAGTTACAGTTAAACCTTGTCTCACTGCGCCATGGTAACTTCTTGATTAATTTAGATGTTCGTATTCATCTAACTGCAGCTGTAATCGCGATCGATGCCTCCAAACTCCAGAGATCCCAAATAGCTGAACTTTTCAAACAAAACGCCTGAGTTTTTGTCCTTGTTTGTGCTCATATGGCAAACGCTCTATTAAAAAAACTGCCATCCATCACTGTAATGGCAAGAGGCAAACATGGTACGCTTAAGGTATCGATGCTTATCACAGTTATATAGGGATGAGCTTGCGTCGACGCGCAAACTCATCGTCATTCATACAAGTGGACAAAGGCTAACGTGTCAAGAACCCAGACGGAAACTACATTTTATTAATATAGAATTTGGATATTTGCTCAGTATTGATTCATCGATGTAATAACATATATAAGGCATTTTTATAGCTTCGCGTGATATTCAGTTCTATATTGAGTTATGACTTCATCGTATTTATGTATATACAAATACTTAAAGATAGTATTGTATACCAAAATTTATGATATATGAATGTAGATATAGTTAATTTTTTTGCAATGCCTCATTCACAGCAATTGGGGGCATGGAAGTGGCTTAATACTAGGTTCCCAAATTTCCTCTGCCTACCCTGCCAAGCGCGGAAAACATCGTCAAGCTGAAAAAAAATAATTTCATTGGGATATAATATGAATAATACCCCTACTCACTCATGATAATAATACATTATTTCAATATCTTAGTGCATATTAGGCACCAGTTTTAAAATAGTTTCCCTTTACTTTTCAATGGTACATCCCTGTAGTCTACAATACGTACGTAGAAGATAATCGGATTTACCAACGCATATTGATGTTGCTCAATCATTTATCCGCTTAGAATTTGTATCAGACGTTTTAGAGTCCAAGAGATTTGTTGCAAATTTACAAATTTGTTTAAATTTACAAATATTATGCAAATCCATCTTTTTTTGTATACCCTTGCTCAGAATGATATGTTTTTTTGTAATAAATTTTATAACAAACAGCAATGAAGAGGAAAGCTGCCAGGAAATTGAAACGACATATAAGAGGAAATAAAATGGAAATAAAGCTTAAAATAAGCTTTATCTTCCATTCTCTTCTTACCGTCAAAAATTCAGGTACGAATTTGGGAAGGGAATTTAATATCACTTTGATCAAGGATTTATTCGGCAGTTGGTGTGATGAGATAACAAACTCTTCATTGGGCATCATAGGATTTGTGAAGAGCTTTTAGAGAACGCTTATATTTTCGAAGCCGCTTATGTTTAATTAAGCTGTTTGTTTATGGTGTATTCATGAAAATTGTCCAATTACCTTTACGTTTTTAAGCATATGATAAACAGACAGAGTTAAGACATTCTCTTCGCAAGTTTTTGTTCAATTTTCAAAATATTGCTATAACTAACATATATAATTATGTATTGTTTACTTACTTACTACTTATGTATATACATATAGAATCTATTTATGATTTTACTATGTTTAGTCTTTTTTTGTTTTAAAATAGTATTGTTATATACTAACTGTTATAATATAAATAACAAAGAAGCACTTTTTTATTGTTTATGTTATATTATTATATACTTACACTGTTATATTTGTGAAGTAATTTCAGAAACCTTTTGTAAGAGTTTTCAATCTCCGCTTCTTACCCTATTTAAAATATTGAGAATATAAAGTAGAATAGATTCAATTACATTAAATTATTTTTTACTTATGTAAAAAATGTTTCAGTGATTTTTATAATCTAAAAGATTTTTTGAAATGCTTACAGAAACATATTACCCTAAAAATATACTTCAAACACGGACTATACAAACGACTGTCATATATATTACTACCATTGCTTTTCGAAAACGTTTCTACAAAGAGTAAAAATGAAATTAAATAAACTCCAAAAATATTTTTGTCCTAACAATGAATAGTAAATTAGAGATCATCCCAAAGTTTCCTTCCAAATTTTTAACTAGCATATTTTTAATACTTGATGGCTTTTATTAGCCATCTATAATTTTTTCTTAATTTTAAATGAATATGTGTAAGTTTATGGACACTGACATAGTTTAACTGCGCCGTTGCATTCGCATACAAACATTGTTGTATTTACTATTTTTTTGAATTAATGAAATTATAGCATGAAATTATTTTTTAACAATTTTTTAATGTCTTTTATAATGAGCCAACCTCTTTGATTAACACTCTCACTTCTGTTAGTGTTAATCATCAAGTTGTCTTCTGATAGTGTTAATCAAAAAGATTATCTCATTTCTTCAAAGTTGCAAGGAAATCTTGCTATTGTTAACAATATGCTTATCCAGAAAAACAAATGGTTACTGAGGGGAAGCCCAAGGCGAATGTGGATGTGTCCCCCTTACTCTTTTCCATTTTTATTAACACATTTTTATTAGCACTCTCACTCAACATACATATATCATCATCTTACCATCTTTATTATTTCATTATTTCTTATACTTTAGCTGGACTGTTATGTTTATTCATAAGATGTTCCAGATTTTAGATTATAATATGCCAACGCAAAATGCTCACCATGCTTCATAACATTTGTTAAGACAGCATTTCATTATTTCTCATAGAATATAAGCTGGACCGTTGTGATTGTTCATGAGATGTTCCAGATGTTTGATTTTAATATGACAATGCAAAATACTCACCACGCTCAGTAACATTTGTCAAGAGGGCATTTCATTATTTCTTATACTTTACCTGGACTGTTATGGTTGTTCATGAGTTGTTCCAGATGTTTGATTTTAATATGTTAATGCAAAATGTTCACCATACTTATTAACTTTCGTTAAGACAGCATTTCAATATTTCTTATAGTTTAGCTGGTCTGTTAAGATTGTTCATCAAATATTCCAGATCTTTATTTTTATCATATCATTGTAAAATGCTTATTACCTTTAACAATTTTTGTTATGGACGTATTTAATTATTTCTTATAATTTTTCTGGACCCCTACTGTTCTTCATCAAGTATGAAAGTATTCGAAATCAAATATAGCCTATGTCCTGCCCAGACCAAATTGATATACAACAGAAAAAAAATCATTAAAATCGGTCCAGTGGCTTAAAAGATGTGCTGGTACAAACAGACAAACAGACAGACAAAAATTTTAAAAATTGTAGATTCGTGTTCTATTAGTTATTTTAAGCCCCCCTACATTATTTTTTCGTAAATAGATTCAATATACAGACACGACTTTTTTACTGTTTTATTATTGTATAGATAACAATATTAAGTTGCAGACTAACACCTTTGTACTATATATTTCTTATTACTAATCCTGTGTGCTATGTACATAATGTCTATATTTATTTAAATACATTTTTTTTTGTTATAGGTGAAGGCAATTATTAACTAGATCTTCTTTTTATAACATAATTTATAGCATTCTCCTAGTGTGTAATATAATCTGTTTTTACCGTACAATCTCCTTCGTGTATTCTCCATACAACGTGACACTGGCGAAGTGATATGTGCTCAACTGGCACGCTCGGAACGCCATAATCACAGAACTATAGCATACCAGACCAACATCAAATTATTATTATGGGAGTCCGTATTTTTTTTTTGAGATACAGAACCCTAAAAACATAATAAATGTAGCATTTTTTAAGAATAGTATCTATCCCCTGTACGCTCGATCACAGGAAAATTAACCCCTCTCCCTACGATCCTTTTTACACAGCTAAAAGTGACAGGTGATAAGAATTTTGTAACTGCGAAATTTTATCTTTTCCTTTATTTTTGTATTATGCTAAGTTCAAAAATATTTAATTGTCTGGTAATTTAAGAATTATTCTTAAAACATGTATAATTGTAATTTTGTAACCTTCAGATGTTTTTTTTGTATACATATATTTTATTTGTCAATAATTCAAAGAAAAACACTATTGCAAAAAATAAGATGAAGAACCAAGAACAAGAAAAAAGCAAACTATACGGATTAAAAATTCTACAAAACGTATAAAGTTGGGAGTAGCTTATTGGCTTCATATAAAATGTGTCGTCGGTAATTGAATTATGCAAACATGATATATTGTAGGTTTGATTCACTTTTGGGAAATGAAATGTTTAATATTTTCATTTCCTCGCTCAGGATATGAAGCAAAACGTGGCATTGAGTTCGGTTAACCGACGCGCAATGTCTCCAGATTTGGCAGAAACTGGGCAAAGGATGTTTTTTAATGTGAACGGAGTGTTTTTAATCTAGATTTACAAGTTTCCTCTGCCTACTTTGCTATATGGAATACAGCTTACAAATGCAGATCTACGATTCAAATTCGAGTATAGTTACAAAGCCACCTTATTGCATCTTGATCCGTTCCATCAACGCTTGTGAATATCTAAAGCTTGCTTTGTCACACGGATTACTAGATTATGTTTTACTTTACCATTAGAGTTTTGAAATCAGATTTCCAAATAAAGAATTTTTCAAGGATTATTTTTCCAAAAGAAAAATAAGCATTTATTAAGTGTTGTTCAACATTAAGGAAAAACATTATATACTTTTTAAGAATCTCCCCTCTTCTTAGGCGTCACAACTAAGCCATATTTTACAATCTTGAGAGACAGAGTTTGAAATCCAGCTATGTATTCTTTTTTTTATTTAAGTAGGTCTTAGCGTATATAAGTAGGTAGTAATATTTTATTTCCCGCCTAATCCTAATTTCCATAAAAATACATTCAGCTGTTGATAATAAAAAATAGAATCAGCTGATTTTGCTGAAAAATAGATTCAGCTGATTTTGCTCTGCATTGTAGAGTTGCTAAGATAAAAAGATAAAAATTAAAAAAATATTTTAATTTTAATATCGTGAAATAACTATAGAAGTGAACTTAAAAATACAGGATTATTTTTACTATTTTTAAAGTGTTATTCCACACTTAAGAAAGAAAAATACTAAATTTAAAAACGTATAAAAAATTGAACGAAGCAGGATTTGAAACCGCACCTCTTGGACGTTTTAGTTTTTAAATTTAATACAGGACTAATTTGAAAACATTCAATTTTATTTATATAAAATTGATGACCCCAAAGTCGATTGTATCAATACCTATAATGATCAAATTGGATTTCCATTCTGTTGTTATTATAACTACCGGTGTCTGTGAAATACATATTTACAGTAAAGGAGAAGTTAGTAATATTATGGATAGCTCGATCCTTGCATAAATATTCTATCGCGCTCAATTTGAATTCACATATATAGTTCAAATTATAATAAATTGAATATAGTGGTACCGAATAGTTTGATTCATAATTGATTATCAATAAATTGGATCTAAGGAAGTTTACTTAAATTTCTTGAATCACAGGAAATGTACTATACATTTCCTATCTGTTGTTGCCCTGTGTTATACTATGGTAATCTATACATATAAACATAAAGTCTTTGTCTGTGATTTATAAATAACCATGTTTTCTTAGTGTGTTTATTGATCATTTATAAGACGCTAAAACAAAAAAAATAATTTTATTTTTTTATTTGTCTATCAGTCTGCATTACTGTTTGTCCAGACTAGCTAAACAATTTTAAAAGCCACATTTGTCGTGCGTGATTCGTATCTTACCGGCTCCCTAGATAGAAATGAAATAATTGAACATTTTTTCTAGTACAATTTTTTTGCGAACAAGATTAAGTTTAATTCCAAAACCACTAATTTAGAGTAAATTAGTATGGATATAAATGTTTATATTTTTTTTACAAGGTGCATCCCACACTCCCATCGCTGGATGTAATCCTAATAATATTATTAATAAAAATATTTGTTCTACTTTTACGGAAAAAGTATTGACCGAATTTAGAGGAAATATTATAAGGTTTATACATCAGAATAAAAGCTACGATTTATGTAAAGGTTTTGTATAATTTGGTTAAAGTATAGTTATAAGCTTAGCAGGGACACAAGCGTGTGACTGTAAACGGGAAGTGTTCTGGGTTCGACCTAACTGGAGGTATTGACATGTTTAATATTTAATTTTTTTTTGCTCTGTTAATATAAAGAGAAAACGCGTTGAGTTCCGCTACTTAACAGGCAATGCCTCAAATTCGGCTTAAAGTGGAGAACTGAATAGTAGTCTTAACACGGTTCTCAATTTCGCTCTGCATATCCTGCCATGATGCAGAATACAGCGAGTAGCTTAAAAAATGTAAGTTTTAAATTTTTTGCTTGAATATATTTTTTTATATTAGAAAAAAAATGTTATTTCTATTTATTTAAGGATATTATTATAGATTTGCCTACATAATTTAGTTACGCAATAATACTATCCTTTGATATTCGACAAGCGTGGATCTATTCTTGATATAGCCTTGTCAAAAATAAAGCCCATTGAGATTAACTTATCGTATTTTGTTTTCATACAAAATTCATTTAGAGATTATTGTTTGGTTTGGCCTAAGTTTTAATAATTTGTTAAGCTATTATTAGAGTGAATGTAGTACCTAGTTTGCTGAAAATTAAATTTTTATATAACGAGCCAATAAAATAGCTATAATATGACTTGGTACAAACAACACTATCGTGACACATTAGTCATGTAGTTGACTGAACATCATTATTGTTGATTTTCTTATTCTTTTTTTTAATAATGTACCGTACTTTACACTTTATATGAATTTGTACTAAATTTATTGATATGTATTGGTCAATAAGTAAAAAAATTTTTTTAGTATCTTCTGTACCTCACACACGGCTGAGAGAACTTGGGAAACTACTGTTATGGCACTTTGTTCCTATTAAAGCTCTTCCGTTTCCAATTACAAAGTGAAAATACAAAAAAATAAATAATAAGACAATACATTTCAAATTGTGAAACGTATTTCAATCAAATAGTCTTGTATAAAGATCGTTCGGTCGCTGTGAGCCTGTAAAGAGGAGAGTTTTGCAAATCGCGTATATATTAAATTTTGAGTGTCGTTTTGCGGCACATACTGCTATTGTGTTACTTAAATGCAGATTTTATGTAACACGCTTTATATTCTTTTATGTTTAATGTTATACAAATGAAAATATCAATTTCAAATTCAATTTATTTCATATTCAAATTGTGAAACGTATTTCAGTCTTGTACAAAGCTCGTTCGGTAGCTGTAAGCATGTAACGAGGGTAGCGTTTGGGACATGGCGTGTTGAGTAGCGTATGCCAACGCCGCGTTTCAGATTGTTACCATAGCGAGAAATAAATATTGTGTATATAATAAAAATTGTTTGCCTTAACAAGAGTGGAATCCACAGTTTTTACGTTTAGTCAGACGCCATGTCATTGTGTTGTTATTGCTTCAAATTAGTTTAAAGAATATTATGGTCATTAAAGAATATTATGGTCAATATTATGGCCATTATGGTATATGACAACATATGTAATTAATTGTTCACGATAATACTTTTTTTATGATGATGATGATGTTGATATATTGAAATTTTTTCTCTATTTTTTTTTTGGCAAAAGCTTTAGTTCTGCAGCGTGGCACAGTATTCGATTGTAAATGCTATGGTTCTGTTGATCGAAGAAATGATTTACTTTCACTGCCACTCTTTGGTAATACAAAACTCGGCGTTGTTGTATATTTAGTCTGTCCAACAATAACTTCAAGGTAAATGAATTTAACTACTATAAAAATACTGAGCTATAAAAATACTGAGCGTCCTTTGTTGCATATTAAGTAAAAACTACTTCTTCTACTTCATCTTCTTAATAAAATACAGATGCGCCTGCTTTTCTCGACATTTACTACATATTAATTCTAAGAATACTATATCTTTGTTATTATTCAGAAAGACGCGTTACTTGCAACTTTGCATAAACAAAACGTAATATGACAACTGATTTGCAATTCTGAGGCCTGTCGTGGCGCAGGGACGACAGGCTATGGGTTCGACTCTGAGAAGTGAAATTTTAATATTTTCCAATCAAAAAATTATTTTTTATTACAGCTAGTGTTATAATAGTTTAAGTATGCAACAAAGTTGTCCGTCTATCTGTCTGTCATGACCATTTATCTCGGAATCGTGTATAGGTAATAGGCTGCAATTATTGCCAAATATTAAGGCTTATAGCTCTCTTAGAGGACATAAGCGTATCAAGCATGCAAATCAACGCAATCAAAAGATTCTGAATCAATACTTATTTTTGCTCTGCCTCGTTACCAGACCAAGGAAAAAAGTATCTAACATTTTACTCCCCCAAGTGAGAATGACACATAAAACCGTCGCGTTTACACTCGTAAGCTTGTCTAAGCAAAGGCTGTTTGCTTCTAAATATTAAGGTATTTGTCGTACATTATTTAAATAAAGTAATGTATTTTTACAATTAATAAAGTGTTATTCCACACTTAGGAAAGAAAAATACTTAATTTAAAAACGTATAAAAATTTGAACGAAGCAAGATTTGAACCCACGTCTCTTGGAAACCATCCAAGCGCTCTGACCACTAAGCCATTCGTTCTCACCGAACTCCGTCGAAACCTTTATACGCTTGTTACAACTTATTTATGTTGTTAGCATCTCTGTAGGGAGATTTTTACAAATTTCCTCTACCCAAAGACAATTCGTTAGAATTATCGTTTGGCAAGAGAGAATGCTATTTATTAAGTAATGTATTCCTGGATTCCTTCTGTATAAAAAGGACAGGAGGCCGGTCATGGCGCAACGGCACAAGCGTGTGACTGTAACCGACAGGTTGTGGGTTCGATCCCCACTCGAGGGAATGAAATATTTAATGTTTTCAATTTTAATTTTAAATGTTACATTTGTTCGCTCTGGTAACAAGGCAAAAACGCGACTTTGAGTTCCGCTACTGAACACGAATAGCCTCAAATTAGGCGGAAAGTAGAACGGAAGTAGAACGGAGTGTCTTAATACCAGGTTCCCAAGTTCCCTCTGTTTACCCTGCAGGGTGTGTGCGGAATACAACGTAACACATGTTTATCGAACCATTATATGAACATCACGATCGGTACTAATTCGCACGTATGACTGATCTTCCGCACGAGTTATCGCTAAATTAATTATATTCGTATTTCTAGGAGATATATAGAAAGACACTCGACTTCCGTCAAGGCACCGTTATCTCTGTTACTGGCAGCATCACGCCTTCCCACATCCATCTCATATCTACCGTTTCTACTAAAGATGTACTACCTCATTCACTGCTTGTTGACTGGAGAAATTCAAAGCCGTGCCTTGCTTCGTTGTCACAGCGAGGAAATGAAATTATTAAATAACTTATTCTCCCTAGTGAGAATCAAATCTAAAATCTTCGCGTTTACAGTCGGCAGCTTGTGTCCCCACGCCACGGTTTCATTTCGTTTGCCAAAAGGGCCTATTCTTAAATTTGATTTATTTTCTTGGTAACAAGGTAACCATTGAATTAGTAGCGTTAACTGATTTTTTAATCGCATAATATGTCATATAATAGGTATTTTGTCTAATATTAACCAAAAATTAATGATGAAATTCATCTCTCGAGTCACTAAACACTAACCAGGTGCTTGTTACCGAATATTTGTTACATTTTTATTTATTAAAAGCTAGTAGCTTTTAATAAATAAAAATGTAACAAATATTGATCATGTAAATTGTTAATTAACACCTGTCGTGGCGCAGAGGCACAAGCTTGTTACTGTAAGTACGACGAAGCGTTGTGGGCTCAATCCCCTTTCGACGAAAAGAAATATTTAATATTTTCAAATGGAATATTATAGATATATATTTTTTTGGCTCTGGCAGCAAGGCGTAAACTTCACGTGACGTAGACTTTACGGAACTGTACACAAGTTCAGTTATTTCAGTTTTTCTGCAGGGAAATGCTTATTAATACATGAACAAATTGGGAATATAATATTACTACATATAGTTGTATAGCGTAAATTAGTGGTTAACGTGGCTTTACATGTTTTTTTTTTTATTTTATACTACCGACCCGCCCATGTCTTATTTACGATGGCTCCGACTGTCTTATTTACTTTGAATTAGTTCAGTGTTCTGATAACAACGTAATTATCTTAAAGCCAAAATCTTTATCCATAAATCGGAGAATAAATTTCATCTAAATCAATAAAAAACATCATACCAAAATCATCGAAACAATATTAAGTTTATATTTTTTTTAAAACTAATTAAATAAGAAAAAAATAGAATTGTTAAGCGAAGGTTTGCTATAATAAAACTAAGAAAAGTACATGTAAGTCAATTCACCCAATTACGAGATAAACGTGCACGTACAAAAAAACAGATTAAAAGCAATTTATTTTAATCATTGTTTCGACTTCATTTACATTACTGCATGACCTAAATACTTATAATTGAAGAAGAATTGATTATTTTCATTTCCTCGCTCTGGTAATAGGTCAGAACGCGGTATTAAATTGCGCAGTGTATAGTGTAGTGAACCATAGCTTCCCTCTTCTCCCTTCCCTCGTATAAGCAGAACACAGAGTTTCCGATTTTAAAAGAATATAAAATTTAAATACCTTACCTTGTCAAGTTCAGATAAACGTATTCAAATTGGGCTATTAATCTAAAATGTGCTTCGGTAGTTAAGGCAATCAATTTAAATTTCAAATCGGTACAAAATCAATGACTGTCTTATGGAGGCTTTTAATCATGTAATCATTAATATATATATATATATATATATATATATATATATATATATATATATATATATATATATATATATATATATATATATATATATATATATGTGTGTGTGTTTTCTATATATATAGTCTTATTTTAATATTTTTTTACTTTTTTCCTCTGGTAAAAAGGCAAAGCGCAGTGTTTAATTTCGTCATTCATCACGCAATGCCTCAAGTTTCGCGGAAAGTGGGGAACGGAAAGAATATGTGAGTACCCTGTTATGAGCGGGATACAGCGTGAAGCCATCTGCTTCTTCTATCTTTATCATCAATATATTATAAAAAATTAACATATGCTAACGGATCAGAAATTAAACTCGAAAGTTACTTTCAATATATCAATCGCAGAACGATCCAAACGTAAGTAGAGATTGATATTTTTAACAACCGCTTCGAGACGATACCACACCAATACCACGCCTACTTACTACTATACCCATAAACAATGATGATCTCAATATATTACTTTTTATATTCTTACAAAAGGGTTATATTTTTTAACAAAGACAGAAGTTGTAACTAGTTTTGTGTATCAGACGAGCATGTCCTATAATTTGTCGATGACAGTTCGTTTCAGACACTTTATTGGCTACCCGAGTCTTTAAATCACAAAATTTATTCATTTGACTTAAGAGCGTAATTAAAATGCTGTAAATGACTCTATCATTAACCTCTTTAGTGATATTTATTGCTTATATATTTGACTATAGTTTATTTTGATTGGTTTTTAATTTGTGTGTTTCATTGTTAGAAATCAATTTTAGTTACAATTGTTTTTTTTTTATTTATAAATTTATTGCTTAACATAATGTTAACGATTTTTTTTATATTTGCATATTAGTTTATGAAAAAAATATATAATGTCTATGTCAATAGACATGAAATGTCTTGAAGTAGAAGGAAAGCAACAATTTAATATTGTACCAAAAATGAAACAATAATTTTTTTCCCCGTTATATTACCCCAAGCAAAATAGGGTGTTTGTGGATATTTTTAAAGAAGCAATGGTTATGGATGTTAACAATTGTATACATAAAAAAAAAGTCAAATCTTACAGCTCGCTGGGGCATATCGTGGCGCAAGCGTATGATTAATGCGACAGGTTGTGGGTCCGATCCTCACTCGAGGAAACGAAATATTTAATATTTTCTAATGAAATTTTTATTTTATTTTTTTCGCTTTGGTAACTAAGTAAACCGCGGCGTTGAATTTCACCACTTAATACACAATGTCAAATATTCAGCGGAATTTGAAGCATTGTGTGTTAAAGCATAGCGTGAATAGCAGAAGCAAATTATACAGTTTGCTTGTGTTGTCCTTAACATCAATATGTCATCAAGAAACGGACATGCTAACAGATATTTTAAATAAAATGCTAAAATACAATCAGGAATTAAGCTTGAAAAGGTGTTTTCAATATATCAAACGCAGAACGGTCCAGACGGTTCAGTTATCCGGACAAATTAATTTAGCAACAAATCTAATTTTAGTTATTGACTGTTGTAATATACAAGGTATTGTATGATGTGGTCTGATTCAATAAATGGTTCACACATTGTTCATAAAGCTATGGTGCAATTAAGATAAATATGCGTAATAAATAGTGCTCAAACACTCACCAGATGCACGCTGTATCCCGTACATAGCAGAATGTACTTGGGACCCTAATGTTAAAGCACTCTATTCCATTGCCTACCTTTCATCGAATTTGAGGCATTGTGTGTTAACTGGCGCATGTCAACGCCGCACTTTGCCTTGTTACCTGAACGAAAAAGTAAGAATATTTAATATTTAAATAGAAAATTTTAAATATTTCATTTCCTCAGTTAGGGATCGAATTCACATCCTGTCGGTCTTACAATCAGATGCTTACCGATAGGTGCTTGCCTTAAAAATATAAGTAAAATTGGAAGAGAACTGGGTGTCTTGAGACTGACTAATGAACAGTATGAAGCTTAAGAATTAAAAAGGTACGTATCTAGGCTTAGATTAGTGTAAGTAACACGAAACTACTGGAGCTACCTACTCCCAAATAATTAATAAAAATATTTTTAATACCTAACACATTTTTAGTTATTTTGACCGGGGGAAGGGGAAATGTAAATAAAAAATTACTGCAGGAGTATCACTCACAATTGTTGAATTTAAATGTTAAAAAAATTGTTATGTTTATTGTTATGTTTATTATACATTTCCTTAGATAAAGAAATTGCCACAAGAAAATGATACTAGATTTAGTTTAAATAGTATGTTACATACATTAATAAATAGTAATTATGTAACACTAAGTGAAAATAATAAAGAAATACATTTAATTGACATTAATAATATAATAAACATTAGGAAAATAATCTTATGTGTTTTTATAAAGAAATACTCACACTTAATACATATATAAACATTTTTAATACAAATGTTACTAAACTATCGTCATACCAACGTCTTTAAGCTAAAATCTACTCTGAATTATCTTATATGAAATCAAAATTACTGTTACACTCAGTTCACTGATAGCACGGCTCGATACCTCGCTTTAAAGCAACTTATACTAATAGCATTAACACCAATTAGTTCGGAACGCACACTATACGACCCGTCTTTGATATCTTAGAAATAGGAAAGCTTTACTTAAAAGCTTAATGACTTATCACTCGAGTAAATTGGGGATTACAAAATATACAACGTATAATCATTACCAGCTCCACGTTTTATTCCGCATAGCTGGCAACTCAGAGGATCTCAAATATCTTCAGAATTTTACAGATTTCTTCCGCATATTTTTTTAGACAGTCGAGTGCTAGAACACATCTCTGCGATTTGTTACCAAATATATTTTCATATTTGATACAACTATTATGAAGAAGTATTATAGAAAGACATATGAAGGAATTCGACAATGACTAATACTTGTAGGCCTAATATTCTAACAAGATCAAAATAATAGTAATAATATTTTGTAGGTACGCTACACTGAGACTGTCGTGGCACAGCAGCACAGTGTCTGACTATAATTGCGACGGAAATGAAAGGAAATTAATTACTTTAGTAGTACTTTAATATAAGACAAACCGTTGGCTTGACCAATATGTACAAATTCAAGTTATATTCGTGTGACTGTAAACGCAATAGGTTGCAGGTTTGATCTCTAATCAGTAAATTATTTTTTTTTTTTTATTTTTTTAATTTCTACGCTCTGTTAGAAGGCAAAGCGCAGCGTTTAGTTCTATCACTCAACACGTAATGCCGCAAATATGGAGGAAAGTAGAGAATCGAAAGGAATGTCTGCTTCTATGTTCCCACTGCTCTAATATGTACAGAATATAACATAAATTTAAAACAAAAAATATAATCTGGATGTCATATACGTATGGTAACATAGTAAAAAATTGACATCGCGAATGATTTAGTGTTTCGGGTGACCGCATAAAATTTGAGCAAAATCCGCACTCGCGTGTTATAATTCTAACAAGCAAATGCTAAACAAATTTGATTACATTTCGATGTATAACCAAATTTATGTGGTTTCATCAAAATATTTTCCGTAAGGTACTCGATTTTTTGTAAATTAGTTTGAATGACATTTATAAATTGTGCACTTTGTTTACTTAATGCTAAAATTTGCTAGTAAATGGCGAGATGAATACCTAAGTGGTTATAGATTTAAAAGTATAGTAGCTGACATTTTACGCTTATATTTAACTATTATTTGCGGCCACTCCCCCGCAGTCAAATGTAAATACTTAAAAATTGTGTATGAATTATGACACATTCTCTCTCTGTTTACTTTAATAACTGCTATAATAAATTTCTAATTTTCGTAATAAAGATATCCATATCACTAAATAAACGATTAATTGAAACCATTGTCTTAACGAACCAATAGACAACCACCAATAGAAAACAGTTCCTGATATGTGAAAATATTAGGTTTATATATTATATTATATTAAATAGTAAGCAAACACAACGTTCAAAATTGGTTAAGACTGGTGCTACTAAATATTGGCAATAGCAATCAAGGAGTGGAGTGGAGGATTAACATCATCAAAATTATGGCGCACAGGAACAATATCTGACAATGACAGTTGAGGGTGCGATTCCTCTCAGAGGAATAAATAATTTTTCATTCAACACGTAATGTTACGAAAATTTCATGGTACGTTAATAACGGAGTGTTAACACTAGGCAATAGGCAGCTAGGCAGAGCGCAATTTTTTTTTTCTTTTCTTCGACATCCCAGTTTAATCCTACTTGCAACCATAATGTCAATTAGTAAGACATATCGCGTTTCGTAAAGCATAACGTTGCATAATGCCCGCATCTACATAACGATGTTATGTATAAAGCAATAAAGATAGTATGCGGCTGAAAAGAGAATATCATACTTGTATTTTGAATTTCATATTGTAAATATTATTTTTGCTGCCACTATGGTGGAGTGGGTCAGTTTTCAAATTTAAATGCGATTGTTGTAAGTTCAAGTACCATTTGAGGAAATAAATTACTGTCATTATCACGCATTGCTGAGATAAAGCGTGTTACTGAGATGATTTTGTTGAGTTTTTGCACACAATAACACACAATTGCAATATGTGGGATCAAAATCGTAAAAATATTTAAAATAAAAAAAATATTTTACAAGTTTGTAACAGTATATTTTAAAATTAACGAAATGTAGAGATGTTATATATTATTATTGTTATAAGAGAAGCAAAGTTGCATTATAGCATTTAGTTGTGTATAGATGGATGAAAATACGTTCCTTACTATTGAACTAGTAAGTATGGTGCAC
>DWMZ01001744.1:0-15569 GCA_018249855.1 Eueides tales michaeli
TTATGAAGCGCTCCTTGAACCAGTTCTGATTAACATATTTTTAGAAACCGCTCGAAACGAGTCAACGAGCACCTAGCTTACCCTAGAAAATTCTTGTTAAATTTACTGTGAAATTATAATTTAGTATTGGAACATTTTGATATGAAACTGAAAATGGAACTAGCTTCGATTCTCGTTTGAGGAATGTTTAAATGTATTAAATATTTTTGTACGTACATATCATGGTAAGCAGAGGGAACCTGGGCACATTCCTCACTTTAGATTACGTGTTGAGTGGCAGAACGCAACATCGCGCTTTGCCTCCTTACCACAGGAGATATGAAAATATTAAATATGAAAAATTTCTTCAAATAAGAATTGAAAAAAAAAAATCGTTTTTATAACGGTATAATTAACAAAAATAACCTGTACACTTGTATTAATGTATGTAACAACTTTTATTTTTTTCAGCTTCATCTGGCTATTTTTCATTAGACACGCGCATTTTCGCTCAATTATATAAGTCTACGAGTTCCGAATAGAACTTCGTATTTCGTCCTTATAAAGCAAGAAAATTAGATTAATATGCTAGTCCTTTTATATATTTTTAAATTACATATATTTATTTTCATGCCATTATGGCTCTTAATATAATTTATTATATATAGAGGACCCGCGAGCTTCAGTCCGGTTTAACTATAGGAATATTTATTTAATATACAAAACTTCAAAACAGCTGAAGGTGTAGTCAATATGATAATAATTTTGAAAGATTTGAAATTGTAAGATTTTATTCTTTTAACCAAAATCCATGTCTACTTTTACTTATTTTTTTTTTTTAATAATAACTTTCCTATGTAACCTTATATGTTAACGGTTCCGACACTCGGGATCAAGGTATATATCGTTACAATATCTGGTAGCTAAAAATACGTTCTCGTTTTTATATCCAAACGTTCTTTATAAATTTGTAAAGGATAATTATCTGAGCGGCAACAATAAGTAGCGGAGCTTAACGCTGCGCCCTACAAATAGCTTATTGTCTATTAAAATAAATCATTTTTGCACTTAAATTTATATAATAATAATGATACATAAGCACATTGCTAGCAACTATAATCGGCACTTGGCGAAGGTTATTCAATTCTAACGTAATTGGATCTCAGAGCAACTTTACGCATATCTGGAACCACTTGATCTATTTATGATAACGGTGACTTCAGAATGTATTGGAAGTATTTGCATGACGTAATAACTGAGTACTTCCTTGTCTTCCTGAAGTAAATGAATCTAGGACAGGTTGATTTTGTTTTGGTAAAACAAAAAAAATTACCTCGAGTAGAAATCGAACTCCCTACCTATTATAACAAAACTAGATATTTTATTGTACATGTTACTAGTAAAATAAATTACCATATATATATATATATATATATATATATATATATATATATATATATATATATATATATATATATATATATATATATATATATATATATATATATATATATATATATACATATATATATATATATATATATATATATATATATATATATATATATATATATATATATATATATATATATATATTTTATAAAAAAGAATACTAAATTCATACATGTCCTCCGGAGGGTCATCATGCTCTTTACGTGACCCTCCTTCAGTATCGTAGATACTATGTTTTCGAAGGTCAATATTGAAATTATTTCATTAAACTTTCGTTTAAATTCATAATATTTTAAAGTATTCTTCGATCGATGCGGTCAATTTCGATAAGATATAGCTTAAAAGCATGGCAGTGAACAAGGCTTTTTTAATAAAAAACCACACTCAGATCGGTTCATTTATTCAGGACTTACGTTAACAAACTTATAAAACCCCTCCTTCTGCTGATTTTAAAAATATATATTAAAAGAAAAAAACTCAATACAATTTAAAAAAATCTCCAAAACCGATTTGACTTTACATCCGTCATGATAACACGATGTACCACTGTGCCACAATGATATAGCATATAATACTTTTTCTCATCTTCACGCTACATCCATCGTATAACAAAAAAGACAGAGAGTACCTGTAGTAAGTTAATTTGCCAGTTCCATCCGAATTTTCAAGACACTATGGAAAGCGGAACTCAACGCCGCAATTTATTTTTCTTATTATTTGCATGCTATAAAATAATTTTTAATGCCAAAATAAGCAGATATAAGAATTAACCAGTGTAAAACCACTGTTATCACGACTACGGACTTGTGACGATAATCCCCTCTTAATGGATGCCAAAGGGTCAAATATCTATTGATTTACTCTATAAGAGGACAAACGTTTTATCTTTTAAGTCCTAATTGTATGTATAATATGATAGTTCATACAAAAGTTTACCAAAGAAAGTGGTTTCAAAGTTCTAGAAGACTTTTTAAAATTTTAATATCTATACTACTAATATAAAGATTTGGTTGAATGTGCTTATCTCCTTCACTATTATATCATATTAATAGTTTCTATATAAGTTTTATCTGCAGCCAGAAATTTCTCAGATACTTAAAATTTATCAAACAACATAGGAAAATTATAAATTATTTCTATAAAATCACAGATGAATGCCGACGGTAAAAACGTATGTCTAAAATAAATATCTTTATTGGTTAATAAGCATTTTTATTAAGGATACCGGCCATGGTAACATGACAAAGTACAGCGTTGAACTAC
The DNA here is from genome assembly GCA_018249855.1 of Eueides tales michaeli. NCBI lineage: Eukaryota > Metazoa > Arthropoda > Insecta > Lepidoptera > Nymphalidae > Eueides > Eueides tales. The sequence goes on from DWMZ01001744.1 coordinate 2,695, forward strand.
GCTTATCAGACAATGTATTGAAAATTGGGGAGAGAGTGGAGAAACGAATGTTTTTACCAGCAACTCTCTTTGCCTATCCTGCTACGTGTTTAAAAAAATGACATTTAACCAAAAATATTAATATATTTTTACTTCCCTTTTAAATACGTCGGTAAAGATTTTATTCATTCAATGTTAAGCCATTAGGTTACTTTTTGCGGTACCCTCAATCACAACTAACGTTCAGAAAGCTCTAAGAAATCAGTTTACGAAGGCCCTTTATGAGGATAAAAAGTATTGCGATTGAGACGTTGATATAGTGATTCACCGTATTTTGTGTGTTAAAGGTGATGTTTAATATATTAGTGAATATGTACTTCTCTCATTTGATTTATATTTAATATACTAATATATATTTTATATAATTATTATTAAAAAACAGACTGTAAGTCTACAGTTTGAGGCCTGTCATGGCACAGGGCCACAAGTGTGCTGTATACGCGACAGGTTTTGGGTGCGATCCCCAATCCAAGAATTCACTCACTCGAGGAAATAAGATATTTGAAATGTATATCTTCGCTCTGGTAAGAAAACAAAGTGCGGCGTTTAGCCCTGCCACTCTAAACGCAATAACTCTAAGATTCGCCGAAAAAAAAAGAAAAGACTGCTATGACATGTCTTGATAGAAAATGGGAATAGAATATTAGCAAAAGGTCTTCCTACAAAGACTTTACTTTCGTTATCACTACAACGAGCGTTACAAGCAGATATCGAGTATACCAGCCGTATAAATATACTTGCGGAGCCAAAAGACGTTTTCATTTACAGAAAAATCTTTTTACTGTAAAATTCATTTACAGTTACTACCAAGGTATATGAGATTGATTTTCTTTATCTTTTTTCCCATTTTCGTATCTAATTCATTAATTATTTCAATTTCTTGTATTAACACAGAGTAAAAACGTGTAAAGGTAGGTAGATTTTTCGACTTATACCGATTTGTTGGAGCAAACGTAAAAATATCCATTTCTTCACTCTGGTAACAAGGCAAAGCGCAGCGTTGAGTTCCACCACTCAACATGAAATGCCACAAACTCGGCGAAAAGTGGGGAATGGAACTGAGTGTGTTAACACTGGGTTCCCAAGTTCCCTCTGCTTCCCTGTCATGTGCGGGATACAACGTGAAGCTAAGTAGTCGACTTGAAATCACTGATCTACAGAAAAACATCATGGAATCCGAAATCTTAACTGGTTGCAGTGTTCGCGATGCTGATTTCATTAAAAGAATATCCTACATTTTGGTCGATATCTTTACTCTGGTAACAAGGCAAAGCGGCGTTGAGTTCCGCCACTTAACACGCAATGCCAAAAATTTGGTTGAAAGTTTGGAATAGAACGGAGTAATTTAACACTAGGTTTTCATATTCTATCTGCTACACTGCCCTTTATTTGTATACAACGTGAACCTGAAAAAAATCCTACATTCCCAATGATATTCCTTTCTTCTCAATTTGTAAAATTGAATGCAAATATCAGTTATATATTCTCCGAAGTGATTTTGTAAAAAAGCAAGCTTATTGCACGACAACAACAAACAATCGAGATTGTACAAAGGAATATTTCACAAAGAGCCTGTTCCGTTGTCAATACATTGCTAATGTGAATCAAAAGGAGAAATATTTCCAAATAAATTTTGACGTTAACAAATATGTATTGAAGGTAGCTTAGTATAAATATAAGGTATGTTATAGCTTCAAGCTGTATCCTACAAATAACATAGTAGAGGTAACCTGGGAACCTAGTGTTCACATTCTGTTCCCCTTAAGACACTTCCGTTTCCTATTTTGTACTGAATTCTTAATTATTATAATGTTGGGTTTCATAGTATACTAGCGTACCTGCAGTAGCCGGATATATATAATTAAGAATTAAGATCTCAACAAAATAAAACAATATATAACAATATCAGTAACATTTAATTTACAAAGTATAGGTGTTTAAAGTTATGAGTAATAGATAGGTAGACTCTAGATTCACTCTTTCATTATGCGGCAACAAGAAATGATATATAAATAGTTAAATATATATAATTTGAACCTTTAGTTCATGAGATTAACGCATTCAACGTACAGTTTTGGTTCAAAAGTCCAGATAAATTCAAAATTCATAGTTATCCTGTTCTCAATATAGCTTACCTCGAGTATTTTCTATACTAACGTAAATAAGTTATAGTTTACTAATAAAAATAATTTCATAACCGTATTACCTTATAATACATCCACAGAGCAAAGTAACAATAAGAAATATCATTTCATTATCAATATTCGAGAGTCTACAACAAAAGATTGGATTCATGTCATGATGAGAGAATAAAACGTTAATGAGGCCGATGTTCATTTACAATTGAGTCTTCGATTTCGGTTGATAGCCTTTTTTTGCTTTTATATAGGATTTGTAATATTATTTTTATGTTTACAAATTTATTTGAATACAGAAAAAGCACAATGTTGTTTTTTTTCAGGGTTCCGTATTTCAAAAGGTAAACTCTTCGTCTGTCAATTATTTACATTTGTGGTCAACTGGAGCGCATAAAAAATGAATGTTCTAAGTCTATATTATCAAACGATAGGAGTCAGAAAAGTTATTAAACAAAAGCTTTGGGATACTTTACGCGGACTTTTATTTATGAAATATGGCATAAAGTGAGAACTTAACTTGAAACTGAACTTTCGAGGCCTGTCTCGTGGTGCAGTTCATATCCCTCGAATAAGTGACATATTCAGTATTCTAAAATGAAATATTTATTATTTTCATTTCTTCGCTCTGGTAACGAGACAAAGCTCCGCGTTGATTTTTATGTCTTTAGCATTGCATATAGAGTCAGGCGGGCAGTGGAGAAAGGAATGTAGTGTCTTAATATTGGTTCCCTAGTTCTCTCTGTCTAACCTGTCATATGCGAAACATAGTGTAAATAAAGTGAAAAATTACAAAACAAATGAAAAAAAATTTTTAAAAGTTTATTTTTTGTTTATTTTTTCATATATGTATATCATAGAATATAATCTTAATTACAAAATTATCATGAAAGTTTGTTTCATACAAAATGAGAAATTGGTACGGAGCCCTCGATAAGCCTAACTCGCACTTGAACAGCTTTATTTTAAATATTCATTCATATAAAGAAAAATTCTTTAGAAAACTTCGCTTTCACATCAAAATTGTTACCAAGTTCAGCCATCACATATTTTAACATGTAAAAATATAGAAAATTAGCAATGATAATTGTCGAATAGTGTGATTGTTAGCAAGATCAGTCGAAAAGTTACAAGCTGAACTCCCTATCTCTTTGAATATTGATAAGATGTTGTTTCAAACTTAAATTCTAAGCTTTGTCAAATTTGATTAGTACTTATGAATTAAATAATGAAATGGAGAATTAAAGTGAATATTTATAATTTCAATACAAATAAATAGAACAATTTCTTGTGTACTTGTGCTAAATTTATATGATTGTGCATATTTTTTTTAACTAAAACTCATGCTGAGATACTATTATTTGTTAATATTAAGCAAATTTTAACTTTGGGAATCCATCACATTTCATAAAAATATCGTTCAGTCGTTTTTGAGATATGGGTGTATTTTTTAAGACAGACAAGTATTCGTACATATATAAAAGTAAACTGAGAAAGTTTTAAAATATTTGATTTTGAGATGATGACATTATCATTTGGCAAGAGAATGCTATTTATAAAATATTTTTACTATTTTTAAAGTGTTATTCCACACTTAGGAAGCAAGGAGAACCAAGAGCTCAAATTTTTATACGTTTTATCATTAAAGTTTGTTTCATACAAAATGAGTGCATACGTCTGTGAATATTAAACCTACAATCATGAAATTGGTACAGAGCCCTCGATAAGCGAGCCCAACTCGCACTTGAACAGCTTTATTTTGAATATTCATTCATATAAAGAAAAAAATCTTTACAAAACTTCGCCCTCACATCACAATTATTACCAAGTTCAGCCATCACATGTTTTAACATGTAAGTTTTAACATTAAAATATTTGCTTTTGAGATAATGACATTATCATTTGGCAAGAGAGAATGCTATTTATTAAATATTTTTACAATTTTTAAAATGTTATTCCACATTAAGGAAGCAAGGAGAACCAAGAGGCGCGGGTTAAAATCCTGCTTTGTTCAAATTTTTATACGTTTTTAAATTTAGTATTTTTCTTTCCTAAGTGTGGAACACTTTAAAAATAGTAAAAATATTTAATAAATAGCATTCTCTCTTGCAAAACGATAATTCTAACGAATTATCTCTATAATCCTGCTCTTCTTCAATTTTAATCGTTCTTTCAAATCCTGCTTCGTTCAAATTTTTATACGTTTTTAAATTTCGTATTTTTCTTTCCCAAGTGTGGAATAACACTTTAAAAATAGTAAAAATAGTACAAAAAAACCATACACTATGGGACCTTTACTAATTGTGAATCATTAAAAATGTTAAGTACGCCTCAAGTACGCTGATCTGGGAATCAGCAATCGTACGACAATTGGAGCAGAAGTATCCACAAGCGATCTGATTGTTCCTATTTCATTGTTTTGGTTTGACTTGAAGTTTTTTTTGTCAATCCATTTAAATTAATATACTCTTACATTTGGATATTTAAGTTATGGCTATGATTATTTCGAATGGTTTTGGGCTTTTTCGTGATATTTTTATGCACTTTAGTTAAAATTTTATCATTCAAGCAAGAAAAATGCAATATTAAAAAAAATGTGTAATTTAAGCGGACGAAGCCGTGGGCAGGTCGCTAGTACATAAACATATTCCTACGCGAGGAGATGAATTATTTTCGTTAACTTCCTCTAGTAAAACATCAAAACTTCTATTAAAAATATAAATAAGAAGTTTAGCAGAAAAAATAATATTTTAAATTCGATTTTGGGTTCTTTCAGCTGTAAGCCATGAACTGAAGTCATATTAACTATTGAGTTGTTACGGTACAAGCATGTAACGACAGGGCGTGGTATCGATTCCCACTCGAGGTAATGAATACTTAACGTTTTAGTTTAATTATATAATGTTTTCATTTCTTCGCGCTGGTAACAAGACAAATTTGGCGTTGAGTTCCGCCACTTGACATGAAATGCTTCAAATTCGGTGGAAAGTGGGGAAAGAAACGGAGTGTCTGAACACTAGGTAACCAAGTTTCCTATTTCTGCCCTGCCATGTGCGGGATACGACGTGAAACTGAGTTAGTAAGTAGAAATACATTGTATTATATGTATTAAAAAAGGTCTCGTCTTGAACTTATCAACAACTAAGCACAAATCCAGTAAATTATAAAATATATTCATATAGAAAATTCAAGAGCACATTTTTCTTTTTCTTCATTAGTAAACACACCCTCAGAGGGTGGTGTTAAAGGCATAACACCCTCGATGGCATACGAAATCGTAAATATCGTATAGACCCAAAAAGAGAACGACAAAACGCTAAGAAAATGCTCTACTAAATTATTTAACGTATAGAATACAGATTCGAGGCCCTTCTTGATGCGTGTGTTTGTAATCACGACATGTTCAGAGTTCGATTTTCAATAGATTAATTAATTAATTATTTCTTTGCTCTGGTAACGAGGTAAAGCAAGGTGTTGAGGTCTAGCTTTTAACACGCAATGCCTCAATTTTGGCGGATAGTGGAGAACAAGTGTACTTTTATGGGCATGGAGTGTCTAAGCACTAACTTCTCAAAATCTTTTTGTTTATCTTCAAAAAAATACAAATTATTTTCATATGAGCTGGAGAGGTTTTGTCTCTGCCTGTACTTTGTAGTTAAATATACATAAAGAAATGAAATAATTAATATTTTCATATCAAATAATTAATGTGGTAATAAGGCAAAGCGCAGCGTTGAATACCGCCACTCATCTCCCATTGCCCCAAATTCGCCGGAAAGGTGGGAACAGAACGAAGTATCCTAATACTATGTTCCGAGGTTCCCTCTGCCTACCCTGGCAGAATACAGCGTGCAAAATTTACATATTGTACAAAATATACATATTATATCGAAAATACATAAACATTTTCATAGTTCACTTGTTAATGTTTCATAGAAAAGACATGCCAAAGGAGCGTTCCCATCGTCTAAATGGTAAGTGATCACCTCGCACTCTGTGTGACACCAAAAGAGCTACAGGTGCGTTATTAACCTTTAAAAGGCGATAGATGCGTTCTATGAAGGTACCATAGATGTCGTATCGACCCGGAAACAGCGCTTTAGGCAGGTTATTCCATAATTTAGCTTCACCTGAAAGGAAGTTCCTACAAACTGCACAGTACAGAAGTGCTATATACTTATATACTATGTAAGGTTTATGACTTGATTTTATTACCATAGAGAATCTCAGCCTCTTTTTAATCAGATTAAAAGTTATTTACTAAGGCTTTCTGTTTTATTTCTAGAATAAGTAGCGTTACAATGCAATCTATAAATAAATTAGTTATCTGTATTATATATCGTCACGCAGTATCCCGCACATACACACACTATAAGTTTAGACACTTTGTTCCGTTTCCCACTTTTCGCCGAATTTAAGGCATTATATGTTGAGTACTGAAAGTAACCGTCGTGCTAAGCCTTTTTACCTTAACGAGGAAATGAAAACATTAGATATTTTAATTTTAAAATCTTTAATATTTCATTTCCTTGAGTGGGGATTGAACTCATAACCAGTTTTGACGCGTGTACAATCACAAGCTTGTGCACCTGCGTCACGACAGACCTCACTGAGAAGACTTAGACTTAGATCTCTAGTAATTATTACTCTAATAATATATATTAAATATAATTTTTAAATTTATTCTAAGAACTACGAAGGCTATTCTCGCTTGCATCACAATTTTCGTGCATAATTAACGTGCGCACTTAACCTATTTCCGCTTTGAAAAACTTCTTTATAAAGCAACGTATAAAACTATGAATTCAGTGAAATACACCCTGGTTGATATAAAAATATGAAAGGTATATATAGCTTTTACCAGCTGCTTCGCCTGAAAAGCCCGAAGTAACTGATTGCAGGTGCAGTTTACTACATTGAACTAATTAATATTATGAGGACTATTGTAGCGCAGAGACATAAATGTGCGACTGTAATATGAAAGGATGTGGATTCGAACCATTTTGCAGGAAATTAACTATTCAATATTTTCATTTCTTCGCTGTGGTTACAAGGCAAAGCACGTCGTTAAGTTGCTCCTCTACACAATGCTACACAATGCCTCAAATTCGGCATATAATGGAAAACTGAACGGAGTGTCTCAACACTAAGTTCCCTGGTTCCCTTCCTTGTCATATATAGGATACAGCGTAAAGTCAAAAAAATGTGCTTTGGATAACCACTTTTTATAATAATATTACCTATATACATATAATATTAGTTTTTAGGTAAATGTATGCGTTAAATACATAATAGCGATAAATCATTTAAATATTGTTGCTATTATTTTTTTAAGGCAATCATTTATATTTTTTTTATTCGGTAGATCAGTTATTCTAACAGATTTATCAATATTTAATAAGATTTCGTCCGTTTGAATTACATCAACTAATTTAATAATCTATCTACTTACTACTTTCTATTATTGTCTACTTTTTTGTTCTAATAAAATTATCACTCTTAAGGTGATATAATTAAAAACTAAAATTTCAGTTAAATGAATAAAAACTTGTAGCAATTTTGCCAAACTAAATATCTTAAATTAATATAACAATCACATTCGTCTATCGATTTAAATAAAATAAACACTAAATGTTGAAGGAAGACTGCCTAAATATAAAAGTGAAAACTGTATATAAATCTAGTATGACATTTCTGAGATCAGCGCGTACAAACGAACAGACAAACATACAATAATTTTGAAAAAATACCATTGTCGATCGTTCGATTACTTTTTCCGATCATACAGTACGCTGTTGACCCTGTTGGCCTCTACAGCTTCACCGGACTTGGGGAGGCCGAGCTTAAAAAGCTCTGACCTTAGGTATATTATTTCCATAACTCGGGAAATGTATATAGGGTTCCGTTGGGTTTTGGAGGACGGACCTCAACTAGTAATAATTTTATTTATATCTCTTGTAGACAATGCCTGGCGATGTCACTCAATATCTCAAATATTCGACTAAGTTCGAAACAGTACGGTGAGAAAGTTAAATCTGCAATGAATATTTATTTACTTCTAAACAGAAAATTTTAAGCTGTGTCCGAGGCAAAAGGAGTTTGAGAACCTTTTCTTTTTAAGCTTCACGCTGTATCCCGCACATGGCCTTACCATGTATTTAGGGAAAGGGAATTTGGTAACCTAGTGTTAAGACACTCCGTTCCATTTTTCACTTTCCACCAAAGGCATTGCGTATTGAATGGTGGAACTCAACGCCGCACAAAGTTAATTTCTTTACAATACATCAATCAAAATAACCATTTTAGGGAATTGAACCCATAACATTCAGCTTAATAACCAAATTCACTAAACTAATAAGCTAATCAATTAATTACATATGGAAGGCAAATTTCATTATACAATGTCATGATTGAATTATATAGCAAAGATAAACGCTCAATTAGCGGTTATAGAATACTAAGTTAATACTTGTTGTTATTTCTAAATGACTGATTCTAATTAAGAAATACCTATATTTACTCGAAATTTTGAGTTATTTTCATTGTCCGGAGAAAGACAAAGCGCGACGTCTTGATACTAGGTTACCTTCGCCTATAGAAACGTATATGGGATTCAGCGTGAAACTATTAAAAATATAATACCTACTAGTACTAGCTAGTTTACGTTAAAAAATTCTTATTTTCATTCTAGAAGAAATTTTTTTAGCACTTCTCTAGAATTTTGCCTTAGAATTTATATGAAAAATTTCTAAGTAAAAACTTAAAGAAGTTTTATTCGAAATTTTGAAATCAAACAATTGAGTTCCGCCACTCAACACGCAATGCATTGCATGTTGAGTGGCGGAACTCTAAAAGCGGCGGAAAACGGAGTGTCTTATTACTAAGTTCTCAAATTCTCTCTACCTACCTACCCTGCCATGTATGAGATACAACGTGAGGCTGAGAGAGACAGAGCTTTATTGGTTTATGATTGATAATTTAACGTAATTTAAAACAGCGTATAGCTTTCTTCAATGAAATGTCTGCAATATAAAAATAGTTCAGTTCAGTTCTCGAGATTTGCGCGTTGAAACCAACATACTCTTCTCATTTTGCTTTGTAATATTAATATATACTCTAAGAAGATCAGGACAATAGATCCAATAAGTAGGGGATTTGTCCGATCTAGATAAGAACACACGTAACCTCATACTTAGTTCCCTAGTACGTTGGTTGAATAAATTGCTTGTATCACATATATAATGTTAAGGTTAAGCTTTTTTTTCAGCTTCACGCTGTATCCTGTACATAGAGCACAATCCGAGGGAACCTTGGTGTTAAGATACGCTGTTCCCATTAAGACACTTCTATTCTCAACTTTTCGTTGAATTGTCGAGGTAATAGCGGCAGTGTATGGCGGTACATAACGCCGTTTTGCACCGTTACTAGAGCGTGGAAACGAAAATACTATAGGTATATATAATTCCTCTCAGTAGTATCGAACCCAGAATCTTTGCGTTACAATTAAACGCGTTTCCTTTTGCGCCAAGACGGTTTTAAAGTGTAAAAATATTTATTATTTAAAAAAAACTGATATCATTTTACATAACACAGTTGAAAATATACGAATTTTTCGATTAAACAGTTTGCCCTTAAAAGATGAGATTCAGAGCTGTCACAGAGTGCGATCAATCTTGACGCTGGATATTTTTCGATTCTAGCCGACGTGGAGCAACGACGGAATCAGAACAAAACACGTTTCAAGAATTTTAATTCACACCTTCTCTTACATATCAGGGTTATTAGAGATATAAACGATTAGAATTTAATATCAATATATACGACAATAAAATTCATATCAAATCCGTAATATACAACAAACTGCACGGTATTTACATTCTCTCATACTCCTTTATCCTTCTGTTACACTGCCGTACCTCTATGAAAGTTTCAAATTATTGGAGTCCGATACCCAGCACACCCAAATGCTCCGTTCCCTTAATAACATCCTTGAAATACCCTTGCGAAACGAAATGCTATATTAGGTGACTCTCTTATTGTGAAAGTAGTAAAACTCTGGAATGAGCTGCCACTGGAAGTGGGACGATCCCTATCGATTAGAATATTTAACGCCCTTTTAAACAATACTATCTCGAGAATTTTTTAATTGACTTTTTAAACCAATCCTCTATTTATAACTTTTTTATTTATTATTGACACATAGTGTCTCAACACTAGGTCTCCAGGTTCCTCCTGCCTACTCTGCCATGTGTGAGAAAGAAAAATACTTTCGTTATTTTGCTCCTCTTGTATCAATAGTATTTACCTATATTGCACATATTTTATTTATACTTTACTAGTGACTGGTTCCGTCATCACACTTAGCAATAAATTCTCTAAGTAACGGTAAAACCCACATCAAAATACGTTTCATGCATTTTTTAAAAGAAGTTCGATTCGATTCCGGCGAAATGTTCGTACATTTGCGTCATTATTTCCAGTCTGGCTGATGGACATGTAAACATTTGGTCCCATTTTCTCTTTGTCCATATTATTAAAAAATTGTATTGTATTATTTTTGTTAATATTACAGTTATGATAATTATCATATACCTTTTTGAAATTCTTGTTTTTAGCCTTTTTATTTGACACCAATTTTCAATGTTGTAGTATTTGAAGATAAATTGAAGAACCACGTCACCATGTTTTTTTAACTTCATCCATAGAAGAGAGATATCTTAATTATGTAAATCCATTCAGAGGTTCTGGAGATATGCGATAATAAAAAATGTTACATACATACAAGACACGTATGAAAAACATAACCCTTCAGATAACCCTATATAAAAAGAAGAAGAGCTTAAGTCCTTGCGTTTCAAACTGTGTCAATTGTCTTTATAATGAATCTATTTACATCACAAAGATATCTGAAACTACTCTATCAAAAGGAACATTAGCAACTTATTACTAAGTTCCACGATAAGCTTTATTTTATTAGCGATTGTCTTAATCGACCCCATTCGTAAAGTTTCCCACAGTCGTAGGTAGGTATGGGCAGCAACGAGCCTCCCCTTAATGTGGATGTTACAATGAATTTACGTATTTTCTTCTGTTTGTTTGACTTGATTTGTGTATATTATTAGGGCTACAAAGAGCTACGAATTTTCTCTCGCGAAATTTCGGTTTTTTACCCCCAATTCTAAGTTTGTAGTTTTATCTTTTGGATTTATAATAAAAATTTATATGTGGGTATTTATTATTGACATCACATGCAAAAAGAATGATTGACCTTATTTTCAAAGCAAAAGAGTTATGGCCAAAATGTTTTCATATAAAGTGAGATCCAAGCTCCCACTTAGGCCCGATTCCTCTGGTTAACGAATTTAGCCTAGGGATATTTGTGCAAAGTTTAAAGGCAATCGGAGCATAGATGCGGCCGCAATCGTACGCACAAGGGTTGGTCAGTGAAGAATATATTAATAGATAAATGGGGAACCTCGAGTAATTTAAATGATAGGAGGATATAAAAATACATATATACATACATATATATATATATATATATATATATATATATATATATATATATATATATATATATATATATATATATATATATATATATATATATATATATATATATATACATAAATACGCTTGTTACAACTCACGATCGTGTTACAACCCACGATCCTTCAAAAATTCATCGGAATGTAAAGTACGGAAGTGTTCTCATAAGAATGTTATGTTATTGCATTAGGTTCTTAGGTTGTCTCTGCCTCTTATCCTTTTTTGTATGAGATACAGAGGGAATAAAAAAATACAAAGTTAAGGAAAAAATATTGGTTGCCCATTTTGATGTGGGACAGGCGGTCTGAAAATGTTGTAAATTTTATATTCAACTTATTGACCCCGCTAAGGATACAGCGTAAAGTTAAATAAGTAAGTAAGTTGACAATGATAAACTGTGGCGTTAATATCGCAATAGAACAAAATTTGAAAAAGTAAAGTAAGGCTAAACACAAGGAAATATATAAACGTGATAATTTATTCATAATAATTCGAAAATACTCTCAGACGCCCAAGTACGCGATGACTGACTTTCATGATACGAGAGCCAGTAGACTAATCACATGACGTAAAAGTCACACCCTAGCAAATAGGACACGGGTATGCTTGGTAAGAGAAGATGAGAATCTATATAGTTTGTGATATTGGAGATTGAAATACAATGTCCACCTCTATGCTAATAAAGAAACATTATTTAAATATGTCTTTTTTTATGACAAATATGGCAAATATGTAGCCATTAACAGTAAAACAAAAAAAAAACTGTCCAAAATGTAATAAATAACAATAAAAAAACGACAAACCAGAGTGACAAGGAAAACGTTAAGAAAAAACATCTGAGTATATAAAAAATCCCTAAGGAAAGATTTATAAAATCCAAACCGATAAGACAAGGAAACGAGGCTCTTAAAATCTGTATGGAAAACACGTACTTACCGCCGCATGCAGACACCATAAGCTGCTGTTACAATGTATATAAATTATATGTGAGTAATTGTAATTTTATTCAAAAGTCAATACTTTTTACTTTGTGTCTCTCACATATAAGTGTAGGCAGAGGGAACATGGGAACCTAATGTTAAGATACTCTGTTTTTTTTTTTTTTTTTTTTTTATTCACACAACACCTTATACATTGACCTGACCCGTACTA
>DWMZ01001745.1:0-15568 GCA_018249855.1 Eueides tales michaeli
AAAATTACTGTAACAAGTATTCAGTTATTTATACTGTAGGGGTTTTGAATGGTTAACGTAATATATATTGGTTTAAATTGTAATTATAAGACGCCTTTCATGCTTTATACTGAATATAACAGGGGGGGTAGAGGGAACATGGGAACCTATTGTAACGACACTCCGTTGCCATTAAAACATTTTGTTTTCCATTTTTCAGCGAATCCATAAAATTACATTACAGTAAGTATATAACACAATACCTCTCTGTATTATAGAAATCATTTACCTTTTTGTATGAGGAACTAAATTTTAATAATAAAACATAAACAAAATTAGTTATTTAACAATTTTGTAACTTATTTTTGGTTCCGAGATTTAAGAGGTTAAAAGAAGAACCCTCGTGAGACAGCTTGGTAGTCTATCTGTCAGTTTGTCAAGACCATTTATTTCGAGATCACGTGGAAGTAATTGGCTGAAATTATCAAATATTCAGATCTTAGGTACCTTGAAACCCCGAAAAATGTCCACCTTTGCACTTGACCGGTATTTTTTTTATTATTTGTTTGAAAACTTCTATATTTTTTTTAAAATCGTTTTAGTCGTTTCTGAATATAATACAAACTAGACCTCAGTAGATATTTAAATTAGTAGATATTTAAATTATTTTTAACAATTTTTTTTATTAGTTACGGTATACCTATGTTTGTAATGAAAACTTTGAAAATATTGAATTAACTTGAAATTTTACATAATTATCAAGGTGAGATGACAATGCGATAATATGAAAAAAAAATAAAATAAATAATAGTTAAAAAAATGAAAATAATCGCCACACTATGTAAAATACTTCGTTATTATATTAAAATTTGAATATGCTAAATAAAATATCCATATTAAATATATACAATCTGTACAGTATAAATAGTCCTAACGAATTGACGCCCATTATGTTGTTAGTAGAAACAGAAATCCATTCAATAATTGATAGAATGCTCTGTTAAGTCTAAGACCGACAGGCATTGTTCTGGTCTGGCTCTATAAATGATGATAAAGTGCTCTCCAAGCGCCTAAGCCCAGACTCTCTCTACTCAGAACTAGACCTACTGTATTAGTGTAAGCCATTGAAAACCATATCATTTCAGTTTATGTAACGTTGGTTTGTTTATGCAATTTCAATTATTAACTACCTAGTTCAATACTATGTATGTAATATAGAATGTATACAATATAGGTTATTCTATAGTAATTCATTTAACATTGCATTTTGATGTAATCGTATTAAAATGAGTGTAGTTTTTTTATTGATTACTAGTAATATATCAAAGAAGAAGATATGTATCAAACTATTGAATATCAAGCGAAAATAATGGATAACATTCATTTTTTCAATATTTTTATTGTAATTTTACGGCTACTTCTTATTACGGGTTATAATAAAGTTTAGTAAGTGAAAGAATATATAAATATCTATCTATTATATTAAAATGAATTTTATCGTAATGGGTGACTTTTTTGATATAACGATTGCTGGTTAGGGCTGATAAGCGAAGCGAAAAGAAAGCACGGCCCACCTATTCTTTGCCCTAGTGTATATAATTATATATTAAATATCCCCAAAATATTTTTTGCCATAGTCATATTAATCAGTACACAGATTTGCTGTACAATGGTATTTCAATAAAAAAATCACTAGCTCACACAAAAGGCACTGAAAATTTACATATGAAAGAGCCCCATAATCTTCCATGAGTTCGAGTGAACAATTCCGTGTGAAATAGTTCTCTAATTAAAAGGAACCTGCTCTTGTTAAGCGGACGAACTAAAGCAAAGTGTAAAATTGGTACTAATTGACACTTGCTAATACAAAGTATATGATGCATAGTTGTGTCAATATAAATATTTTTTTCCTTTATGTAGCTTCATATTGTATTATGGATGTGTACGATGATGCAACAATGTAAGCATAAGTAGCCTGGAAACAGTTTGAAGACACTCCGTTCTCATTAAGACACTTCCGTTCTCCACCTTCCCCCACCCCACCTCCAAAAAAAATGAGGCAAAATTGCATGTTGCAACGGCAGAACTTAACGCCGCGCGAGAAATGGTATGTAAGTAAATGAACAAAATATATGTATTTTATTTCTTCAAGTGGAGATCGAACCTCCGCCTTACCTATACAGTAATAAAAATCCAATGAAACACAATAATAAACGACAACAATTCCTCAAACAAAACAAACAATGTTAATTAAGCGATAATACCGAGTCAACATACGAATTGAACTTAAAAACGCGTTTTATGCCAAATGCGGTGCAAATAAATCCTCAACAAATCAGTTAATACCGTGACACTTTCAGCGTAATTTACATACGCACGGCGGGTGTACAGAGAAAGTGCGATTCGACAGTTGAAAACAACATTATGTCTACAATTGGGAAATAGGATTTTTATTAACACCTGATGCAATTTGAGGCCTGTCGTGGCGCAGCGGCACAAGCGTGTGGCTGTAACCGACAGGTTCTGGGTTCATTTCCCAATCGAGGAAATGAAATATTTAGTATTTTCAATTTAAATATTTAATGTTTCATTTCTTCGCTCTAGTATTAAGGCAAAGCGCGGCGTTGAGTTCCGCCACTCAACACGCAATGATTCAAATTCGCTGAAAAGTGGGGAACGGAGTGTCTTAACACTAGGTTCCCGGGTTCCCTCTGCCTACCCTGTCTTGTGCGGAATACAGCGTGAAGATTAAAAAAAAAAGAAAACACCCGATGCAATAAATTTACCTTTCTTTAGCTTCTGAAATGAGAAGCCAATTTGAGTATAGTTTTTCTGATTCAAAGGCGGTTTCATCGCAACGGCTATATTTAACGAAAATCAGATTAGTAGTTTAGAAGCTACAAGCACTTTGTCAAGATGAGGTAATGATATTTTTGGTCGGCGCTTACTATTTTTTTATTTTTTCTAAATATTGTAATAATTGAAATGTAATCAATGCCTTCATAGTACAGTGGTATGTTTGTCTGTAGACGTGATCCATATAAGCACTATCTCCACTGGGGTAAATTATTATCTTCTTCTTCATCTATTCATTTTTGACAAAGCGGTCGTAGTCGTCGATTTAAGGGTTGGTGGTGCGCTCATGATCCGACGCCATTCTTAGATGATGTCGGCCTACCTGGTACACTCGTAGAAAGGGGTATTTCTGGTAGACTTTACTTGATCAATTCATTACGTAGCCGATTTGTCCCATAGTCTGCCTTCTTCAACTATCTCCTGAACTTGAAGACGTTATATACTACGCTATAAAAGAATTTCCTTAATGAGATGTGTACCAAAAAAAGCAAGAATACGCGCTTGAATATTTAAGGATAGACGTAATACAGAGTTCTAGAAGTGAGGAATCGTTGGATCCGAATTTGCTCTCAAGCATTCATCTCCAGCAGACCGTCTATCTTCTTCTTCTCACTTTTCCGAAGCACCCACGTCTGAAAAGCGTAAATAAATTTAGGAAACACTAGATCCTTGATATATTTTAGTCACTGAACACGCAAAAAATTTATCAATTAAATTATAAAATACGGATTATCTTAAGATTGGGTTTCTTTAATCTTTTTGTTCTAGGTGGCATAAAACATGAAAATACAAAATCATTTCACGTTAAGATAGACATAATTTCTTTAATGATAATGTACTAAAATGTCATATTTAAAGCTAATCTGTCTCACAATTAGTCAGCAATGAAAATTTAAAAGTAATAACGATAATTTACTTCATATTTTAAAATTCTATTACAATTACAACATAGTTATATAAAGAACGAAAATGTCTTAATGGTAACGAAGAGCTTTTAAGACTTGGTTCACTATTAACACTACGTTCCCAGGTTTCCTCTACATACTCAGCTATAAAATTATAAATATATCAAAGCTACATCCACATACACCACCTATAGATAGCAATATAGGAATTTTCACTTTACTTTCTTCCATTATAGAAGAAACACATTTAGTATGAAGACAGACGTAAGTTAGATAAATGTTCTCCCAATAAATCTGCTTTACTGGTCACTTCTTTTATTTCCTAATATCCGAGCATTACAGAGTATATATAAGATATTTTATGTATCCCTTAAAACACAGTATATATTCTTGTAAAATATTATAGAACTAGAAAAAGTATATTAATGTAAAATGTACAATTTTATTTTATTAACTTCACGCTGTAGGCAGAGCGATACTGAAAACTTAGTGTTAAGACTCTTCGCTCTCATAAGATTCCGCCTCACACCTTCAGTCGAATAGAGGCATTGTGTATTGAGTGACGGAACCCAACGCCGCGCTTTGACATAGCGCGTTGAGTGATACCAGATTGAGGAAATTTAAAATATTAAAATTCTATTTCCTTGGTTAGGGTTAGATTCCTAACCCTCACAACCTGTTGCAAATACAGTTACACGCTTGTGTTTCTGCGCCAAAACTGATATTTAGGATAGTATCTAAAAATTGTTAAAATAAATATAATTTTCACTTTAGTCAGAAAAATGGATTAATGGGCTATTTTATAATTACTCTTTTTTTCAGCTTCACACTATGTACGCCGGCATACGACAGAGTATACAAGCAGAAGATATGTGAGAACTTACACTAAGTTAGAAAGTTAAAATGTTAATTATGCCCACGTTATGCCATATTTGAGGCATTTCGTGTTGAACAGCAGAATTCAACGCTGCGCTTTGCCTTGTTACGAGAGCGAAGAAATGAAAACATCAAATATTTCTTTTGAAAATAGTAAATATTTAATTTCTTCGAGAGTGTGTGGAACTCACTACCTGTCACATTTACAGTCACACGCTTGTGCCCTTGCTCCACAATAGGCCTCTATAAAAATATTAAATTGAATTCTTACATTTCGATCAATCGTCTATTAGATTAGTCTACTTATATTCAAAAATAAGAAAAAAAAAACTACCGAAATCAAACTTCAAAGTGGCTAAAAGTATCTTACAGAACCTTTTATATAAAACACGTAACATCCGGCGCTCTGTTCGAAACTTTTGCTTTAAAATTTGAAATGGGTCAAATTTCCAGTTGATTTTGCGTTTTGAACATTAAAACTGTTTTGAACGTAAAGTTTTCTATAGATACTGAGTACTAAATTTGTGTAGAACATACTATAGACAAGTTTTGGTGATATTTTTGTTGAGATTAACATATTACTCTTGGAGTAAACTAGGAACATAAACGCGGCTTCGTCTGCTCAAATTTAATATTTATTATTGCCAAAATGTATAAAATTATACTACTTTTTTTAAAACAAATAAACATTTGAACGTAGCGAGATTTCAATTCGTATTTTTCTTTCCTAATCAATAATTCCTAAAAATTTATATTATTCTTAAATTGGACAATTGGAAAATGGTTCCCAAGAGGCGCGCGTTCAAATCCTGCTTCGTTCAAATTTTTATACGTTTTTAAATTTAGTATTTATCATTTTTAAATGTAAAATAACACTTTAACAATAGTAAAAATATTTAATAAATAGCATTCTCTTTTCCAAACGATAATTCTAAAGAATTGTCTTTCGGTAAAGGAAATTTGTAAAAATCTCCCTACAGAGATGCCAACAACATAAATAAGTTGTAACAAGCGTATAAGAATTTCGACGGAGCTTGTTGAGAACGGCTTAGTTGTTCCAAGAGGTGCGGGTTCAAATCCAGCTTCGTTAAAATTTATATACGTTTTTAAATTTAGTATTTTTCTTTCCTAAATGTAGAATACTACTTTAAAAATAGTGATAAATTGTATTATTCTTTCCTAAGTGTAGAATAACTCTTTAAAATAAAGTAAAAATGTATAAAGTCTTTACAAAATTTCAGTCTATGTGTTATTATGATGTACAAGTTATATTAAACCTTACAAAATTTTATGTTACTGCAAAGTTATTTCTAACTGCGTTTAATAGTTTTTGCGTTAAAGTGGAACATACATCCCTTTTTTACTAACTTTCACATTTACATTATTAGAAGCATAACTAAATTATGTCAGTAAAGAGTGCAGCGTTGGGTTGCGTTACTCAATGCCCAAAATCTCGAAATAACGAGAGAGAAAGGAACAGGAGAGAAACAGGAGAATATGAATAGAAACAGGAGAATATGGCACTAATTTCACTCAGACCACGCTACTCTTTGGAGAAAAAAGGGGAAAAATATCACTTTCCTATCAAAAATATACACATGCAATATACATTTATGGTTATTCGACAAATAAAAACGTTCACTGTATGTGAATTAAATGTATTTTGCCGCGACGATTGCCATTTTATTATCAAAGTTTCACTTCTAGTTTATTCTGTGAAAGCAATTACTGAAACCCATAAAAATGCCGTAGTAGGCCGCAGTAAATTCAACAAATTCTTCTTTATATTGAGTAATTAAAGTGAATTGTGAATTTTCTATACACGAAATGGACTACACGACTACACGACCGATTTTTTCTTTATGGTTTTTAATTTTTTACATCAACATTAATATAAAATTTGTTACATACAAATTTTGTTTTTTTATAAGTTAAAAATTTTTATAAGTGTTAAATGAGTCCGCTTTGAATATGTTGGCTAAGTATTTTCGATATGGCTTAAGAAATTTTTAGTATTTTATGATTGGCTCAGCTTGTATTGCAGGAGGCACCTGTCTTTAATCGCGATAGTTGAGGGTTCAATCCTAATCGTGGGAAAGAATGATTGAAATATCTCCTCTCTGGCGAGACAGTACCTGGGTTAGAATTGCAGTTGAAATTATGCAAGGTAAGTGGAAAACTAAAAAAACCAAAATAAAGTGTGAATCAAGCCTAGGGTATTGTACATGCATTTGGTTTGCATTAATATACAAGATATTACGAAGCTACAAATCAAATTTTCCAAACTGTATATTAAAAGAGAAAAAAAAAATTGAATTCCGCCACTCAACACGCTATGCCTCAAATTCAGCGGAAAGTAGGGAACGGAAAGGAGTGTCTCAACACTAGATTTCCAAGTTCCCTCTACCTACCCTGTCATATGCAAGATACAGCGTGAAGCTGAGAAAATTTTACTTCTACACTATATTCATATCGGAACTCAAAAATAAATGTTGTTACCTTTACCCTTAATTACAAGCAATGTACTAAGAAAATATGATAAATAAATAACTTTATAAAATATCCGTTCTTTGCTCTGTTTCTAATATATTTACATAACAGGGTAGGTAAAGGGAATTTGGGAATGTATTGCTAAGACACTCCGTCCCACTTCCGTTCCCCACTTTCCGCTGAATTTGAGGTATTGTCTATTGAATGGTGGAGCTCAACGCCGCGCTTTGCCTTATTACCAGAGCGAAGAAATGAAACATGAAATATTTAAATTGAAAATATTAAATAATTCATTTTCTCGAGCGGGGATCAAACTCGCGTTTAAACTCCCACGCTTTGGCTGCTGCGCTAGTTTTAAAATATACCTAATATTTTGTTGCTATAAATTATCCTTATAAGTAATATATTTCTACAATATTCAATATTATTACATATTTAGTAACAGAAAAAAAAGTTCAAAATTTTATAAAGAACTCTCTAATTATTTATAAATCACTTTAAATGTATTAAAAATAAATTAAAAACTATTAAATTTAAACATATTAATTAACTATACATTACAAATCCGAAAGCCAACCAAAACATTTGTCGTACATTCTCATCAAAAACGGACTAATTCCCTGAAAATACTGCAAACAAGCTGTATTAAGGGTCGAGAAATATGATTTCCGTATCCCGGTGCTCTCATAAAGAAACATTAAGGCGCTATTAGACGCTACGTTGTGCTCAGATGCAATATTACGCTTTAGAAAATCGTTTTATATAAACTTTTAAATATCGTGATAATAAAAATTTATATAATAGCTTAGCCAGCTTTAACCTGTCTTTTTCTCGTCACAGTGAACTAATTTATTTGAAAGAAATCTTCATTTTTTATATCGCACATAGCTGGATAGCAGAAGGATCCTGGGAACCCATTAAAATCCCATTAAAACATTTTTGTTTTTCTATTTCTGCTGAATTTTAGGGCCATTGTTCGTACAGTGGCGGAATTCAAAACTGCGATTTGTCTCGTTACCGGATTGGGGAGACAAAATAAATATTTTATTTTATATATATATATATATATATATATATATATATATATATATATATATATATATATATATATATATATATATATATATATATATATATATATATACTTACGGTACGATCGACTCCATCAGGTTATATACTTGCTATTACTTGGCCTGTCATGGCGCAGTGGCACAAGCCCACTCAAGGAAGTAAGACATATAATAATTTTAAAATGTATTATTTTTTTTATTTTCTACACTTTGCTAACAAGGGAAAGCGCAGCGTTGAGTTGCGCCACTCAACACGTAATGCCTCGAATTCGGCGGAAAGTGGAGAACGGAACGGAGTGTTTTAACATTAAGTTACCAAGATCCTGACTATCCTGTCATATGGATCGCGTAGCTTGTAGCAAAAAAAAAAAAATAATACATTTTGCTTGAAATAATAATAAAATGTGGTCTGAGTATGACTCACATGGACTTATATCTTTATTTATCTATTTGAAAGAACCTTTCTTTTAACTAACCGAGGTGGATTCGAACCCAAAACTGCCTTACATATTCAGATTAACCCGTCTATGATCACTGTGTCATTAATGATATTTAATGAATACAAATTAATCGGAATATTTATAAAGTAAATTATGAAATAATGTTATTATCCGGATCGCTGATTGGAGGGATTATTTCTGTATAAATGGCGATAATATTAAATATCAAACATCGAAGTGTTATGTTTTTAATAAAATTATATATATATATATATATATATATATATATATATATATATATATATATATATATATATATATATATATATATATATATATATATATATATATATGCCATTTGAGGCAGTCGTGGCGCAGTGATAAATGAGTTCGATTCCTATTCTGAGGATTTATTTTCGTATAATTTCACCAGTCTATTGACAAGACAAAATACAGTTCTGCTTACATGTACTTAACAAGATTGTCACAAAAATTGAACAGAAGGTAAGAAAGAAGGAACGACGTGAAATACCATAAGGCATGTTGTAGAACAGGGATTCAAATAAAAAAGACAAAAAAAACGACAAATTGTACAGTCGACTAAATAAAATTTGGTGAAAGTTGGGGAAGGTAAATATCTTAACGAGTATCTAATTTTAGGCTCCCTTTACCTAGTCTGATATGTGCAGAATACAACTCAACTCAGCTTCACTCTGTATCCCGCACATGGCAGGGTAGGCAGAGGGTACTTGGGAACCTAGTGTAAAGACAGTCCGTTCCGTTACCGTTCCCCACTTTCCCCCGAATTTGAGGCATTGCGTGTTTAGCGGCGGAACTCAACGCCGCGCTTTGCCTTCTTACCAGAGCCAGTGCAGAATACAGCATAAAACTAAATATAAAAAATATAACACTAAGATTCCTCTGATAACATATCACCTCACCTAATCACGCATACATGATTAAGGGTGAAAAAGACAATACTGAAAGAATTGTTTTCCTTACTTGAGTTCATAACTATCAAAAACAATTAAACAAAACAAGAAATGCTATCACTTTATTTAAGCTTCATTAATAAATGAGAGAGTATTCTATTGCCCGTAATTGACATCCTCCTTTTAGAATACGCCTGTATGTCTGTAAATATATTCATATAATATTAATGTATCGCTAATCGTATTAAATTTATTTTAGTATTGAAGACTTACACTCCTTGATTCTTTTAAGTAATTTTAAAATTAGTTCAAATTGCATTAAACTCTTACGTCGATGTTCAGTGACTTCGTTTTATATTTATTTATAACCATATTTATATTTTCCGCTATTTTATTATGAAACAATGAATTTTCTAGTTCTGGTTAACAAAGCGCGGCGTTGACTTCCGTGATTTGTCTCGATTTTAGCAATTCATAAGAATGTTTTAACATTAGGGTTGTTTTTTTCTCTGCTTTCTGATATATATTAAATATTTAATGAAATTTAACATAGTTCTGACTATTAAAAATAGGAAAATACCTGTCTTTACATATGGAAATATAGTATACATTGTTAGCTAAGTAGCTTGTAACAGTTATAATTTTAAGTTTATTAGATTGTGCAAAACATTTTATTGTGGTTTTTACGAATTACGACAAAGTTATTCATAAGGAAAGTCAATAAGGTTTATAGGTAATAAATACATGCAAAAATTTATATATTTTTTTAACTGCACGCTATATCCCGCACAAGCCAGAGTAGGCAGAGGGAACCCGGGAGCCTAGCGTAACCTAACGTAAAGACACTGTTCCACTTACGTTCCCCACTTTCCGCTGAATTTGGGGCATTGCGTGTTGAGTGGCGGAACTCAACGCCGCGCTTTGTCTTATCACCAGAGCGAAGAAATGAAACATTAAATATTTAAATTGAAAATATTAAATATTTCATTTCCTCGACTGGGAGTCGAACCCAGAACCTGTCGGTTACAGTCACACGGTAATGCTGCTGCGCCACGACAGGCCCTCTATTTATATTGTTTATACTATAAAGAATAAAATTTGGTACACCAACCAGCTATAAAAGAAACATTTATAAACGTGTAAGCAATGCAGGCAATGCCGTGAACGGCACACTAGTTTCTTTTAGCTTCACGCTGAATGCCGCACATTGCGGTGAAGGAAGAGGGAACCTGTGTACCTAGTGCTAAGCCCGCCCGCCAATTTTCGCCAATTTCCGCCAATTTCCGCCAATTTCCGCCAATATCCGTCAATTTTCGGAAAGTTGGTAACATTCCGTTACCAACTTTAAAACTTCAATCTTCAATCAATTAACAATATCAAACTATCAACAGAGCTACTCTATCGAATGAAAGCAATAATTTTAAAACCATTACAACTTAATTGTACATTAATAAATAATTAAACGCATGGCTTGTGACTTGCTTCTGCAATGTAATTATCTATCGATATCCAATAATCCGATAACATAATTAATAACGTTATGACGTAGCTTGTGATGCCAGTTATAATGATGTTTTACCCCGCACATAGCATAGGGTTGTTAGAGGGAACCTGGGAACCTATTCTTAAGAAAGGGTTTCCATTAAGATGCTTGCGTTCCCCGCTTGTCGATAAATTTCCAGACGTTACTCCACGCTTTGCCTTACTACCTGAACGAAAAAAAGAATATATTGTTTTTTTACTTCCCTGAATAGTATTACACAAAAATAAAACTTGTTTTTATTAATTTTAAGATTGTAATTACGGAATAGGAAAGAAAATTCTTACAACATCATGGGAACCACAAATCCTGCTATTCGAAAAAGAGCGTGAAATTTTTTACTATATATAGATGGGTCTATCGTACTTTTCTATTTTTAAAGTGTTAATCTACACTTAGGAAAATATTTATTTAAAAAAAAACCGCATACAACTTTAACGCAGCGGAATTTGAACCCGCACCTCTTGGAATCCGTATTATTTCGTTTTTACTAAATAGTTAAAATATTTAATAAATAACATTCCCTGATACTTAGCGATCAGTCGCTTAGACTGATCGCTAAGTATCAGGGAATGTTATTTTAATCTTTGTGTAGCGGAAATTTGTGACCTATAGAGAGGTAGGCAGATTATTAATTTTTACTATTTTTAAAGTGTTATTCCACACTTAGGAAAGAAAAATACTAAATTTAAAAAAGTGTAAAAATACGTTTTTAAATTTAGTATATAGCGTTCTCTCTTGCCAAACGATAATACTAACAAATTGACTTTGAGAAGCGGAAATTTGTAAAAATCTATACTAACAACATAAATAAGTTGTGACCAGCGTATAAAAACTTCGACGGAGCTTGGTGAGAACGAATGGCTTAGTTGGTCAGAGCGCTTGGACGGTTTCCAAGAGGCCCAGGTTCAAATCCTGCTTCGTTAAAATTTTTATACGTTTTTAAATTTAGTATAGGTAGGATTCTTAAAAAAATTCCGTTAAACAAAGCTGATAAGAAAATTGTAATAAGCGAATAAGAAATTCGACTTTGCCTGATGAGAACATTGGCTTTGTAGTCAAAGCGCTTCGACGGATTCAAAAAACCAAGGGTTGAATTTCCGTAACCTTCAAATATTTATACGTTTTCTAAATAAGTAATATATATATATATATATATATATATATATATATATATATATATATATATATATATATATATATATATATATATATATATATATATATATATGTGTTTTTTTTTTATTTACTCTCTCTTTATATATATATATATATATATATATATATATATATATATATATATATATATATATATATATATATATATATATATATATATATATATGTAAATTTGTGACACTTAACTTTAGTCCCGCATTCTATATATGTACATATTACTTCTTTTACCCTGTATTCTGTATATCTCCCCATTTCTCGCGATATATTGCATATTGGGTGCAACTTTGGTTGGTAAAACATTGGCGTTGGTAAGCTGGTTATCAGAGCAAGGTATTTAAAATACTTCAATGTCTCAAATGAGTATCAAACCTGCAACCGTCACAGACGATATGGAAATAAAACTGCCGGCAACAGGCATCATCCCCTATTTAACCCACAAAAAGATAGTTCATCAGCCGAGGGTTGGGAGTTTCAGCGAGGACGATCCTGGAGCTCAGCCTCCTGTTATGGAAGCTATAATAGATAAATTAAAATTATATAGCTCGAATTTGGTAGTCACTTTAATAACTTAATTAAGAAAAATGTTAATAATTAAGAATAAATGTAAGGATAATAATAAAAATATAATCCTAACTAACATATATATAAAATAAATATACTAGCTTCACGCTGTACCCCGCACATGGTAGGGTAAGCAGAGGGAACTTGGGAACCTAGTGTTAAGACACTCCGTTCCGCTTCCGCCGAATTTGAGGGATTGCGTATTGAGTGGCGGAACTCAACGCCGCGCTTTTGCCTTATCACCAGAGCGAAGAAATGAAACATTTAATATTTAAATTGAATATATTAAATTTTTCATTTATTCGAGTGGAGATCGAACCCACAACCTGTCGGATACATTCACACGCTTGTGCCGCTGCGCCACGAAAGGCCTCATAAATATACTACTAAGAAAAAATAAAACCATCAGTCAGTAATTTTTTATAGGATATGGACTCTCACCATATTACATAAGTAGAACAAGTTTCGACTAAGCTAAGTAGACATTATAGCAAACAAATTAACTAACTAAAAAAAGGCACGGGCCAATATGAGCCCGTAGATGTTGTTTTACTGAAAAATGAAACGCGTAAAATAAATTAAAATAAGATATTTTCTAAGGGAATGAAAGTGAGTTAGAGTCGCTATTACCGCGTTTTACTCCAATCCAACGGCAGAGGCAGACTTCGATTTATATAAACGTTTAAAGCAAGCCATTTAATGGCCTTGTTCCTCTTACTTAGCAAATAATTTACAACTTACAATTTATGTTTCATATTTTTATATAATTCAAGTTAATGTAGAGGAAGTGTAATGAAAAACAAAAATTTATTTATATTTCTATAATTTTATTTTTCCAGCTACACGCTTTATCCCACACATGACATTGTAGAGAGAACTTGAGAATTTAGTGTTTAAACACTCTGTTTCGTTCCCCATTTTTCGATCATTACCAGAGCAAAAACAAATGAAAGCATTTAATATATAAATTGAAAATATTAAATATTTAATTTCCTCGACTGAGGATCGAACCCAGAACCTGTCGCCTTTACAGTCACAAGTTTGTGCCATTGCGCCACGACAGGCCTCAAACTATTTAGAATTAGATTAATTTGTAAATTTATCTTCACAATTAAAACTAAGCGCTGCCTAATTTCTTGGAAACAATAAGCTGAAAGTACTCGAAGAAATATTATTGTTCAAATACAAAATGTTTATTAAATAGACGCTAAAAATATAGCAAGCAGTGTTTTATCAAAGTTATACTTTGATAAAACACTGCTTGCTATATTTTTTATATGAAGGACTGACTCTTATGACTGATGATTTTCCACCTTTATAAAGACAAAACACAGCGTTGAGTTCCGCCATTCAAAATGTCTCAAATTCGGACTAAACTTTTCGACTATATTTGCATAATGGAGTCTCACTTAGTTGGTTAGGTAGATAGGCTAAAAAAATTCGCTGAACATATTAATATACTTTTTAACTTCACACTGTATCTCACGACAGAAGGAACCTGGGAACCTAGTGCTAAGGCTTATTTTCCACCAAATTATGGAGAGTTGTTGAGTGGCAGAACTTAACGCCGCGCTTTACCTTATCTCCATAGCGAACATATGAAAATATTCAATATTTCATTTCCTCGAGAGGGGATCGAACCCACGACCTGTCGCGTTTACAGTCACACGCTTGTACTGATGTACCACAACAGACTCCACTGAACATTTAATATTTCAGTAGCAAAAAAAGTTTTTATGCTGTAATTAGCCACAAAGCGACGCTCCAATCTAACTTTTACCACGTTCAGTGGATATTTTCAAAATTAGTTTGTGGATATTTTAATATATCGAATATTATAGTAAAAACTAGATTTTACTTGTGACTATTTTTTTACCCGCAAGTGGCAAGGTAGGCAGAGGGAACTTGGGACCTATGTAGTGTTAAGACACTCCATTCTATTACCCACTGTCACTTTGTTGATAAACTTTGAGTTGACACATTCTAAGTACTCAAGTTTACACCGATCAAAAGTTTTTCTGTTCTGTTCTAGGATTATGGTGTTCTGAACGTGACAATTGAACACTAATCTCTTCACCAATGTCACGTTATATGGAGGAGATTGTACGGAAAAAAGAGACACTGTTACACGTAAGAGAATGCATGAGAAAGAGATACTGTTAAAATACTATTTCCACTTATGAAATAAAAATCTATATTTTTAATAAGGTTAGGTTTTGAGGCCTGTCGTGGTGCAGTGGCACAATCGTATGGCTGTAACCGATAGGTTGTGGATTCGATCCCACTCGAGGAAATAAAATATTTAATATTTTCAATTTAAAATATTCAATGTTTTATTGTGTGACAAAACAAGGCAGGGTAGGCAGAGGGAACCCGGGAACCTAGTGTTAAGACACTCCGTTCCACTTCCGTTCCCCACTTTCCGCCGAATTTGAGGCATTGCGTGTTGAGAGGTGGAACTCAACGCCGCGATTTGCCTTATTACCAGAGCGAAGAAATGAAACATTAAATATTTAAATTGAAAATTTTTAATATTTCTATTCCTCGACTGGGGATCGAACCCAGAACCTGTCGGTTACAGCCACACGCTTGTGCCGCTGCACCACGACAAACCTGAAACGTGAAATACTTAATATTTATTAATCTCAATACATACATACATACATACGCATATACCTACATTTATTTATTTATATAAAAACATATTTAAATTAATACATACATACACACATACATATAT
>DWMZ01001746.1:0-15564 GCA_018249855.1 Eueides tales michaeli
GAAAGTGGAGCAAAGTTCGATCACACGAAGAGCCTTACTGTCAGTCTATAATAATTAACTTATCAAATGCGTGTGAAGAAGGCATGTCAATCCGTTCGCTATGCTTTAACTGCTATACAAAAAAAAACAATAAATTTTAAACTCTATTCCCATAGAAATATAATTTAGAATCAAATGAAATAAGGTCTAGTACAAATCGTTATACAAATAGAGGCAAAAAGTACGTGAGACCGTTCTATTTAGCACTTGTTTTTAATGAATTTGTAGTTTTTTTTTTTTGGTTATTTTCTAAAGTGATTTAAATGTTGGTTTAGATACGATAAATGATTATTTATCTGTGAAAGTATGTTTTTTATACATTATCTATTCTTTAATATAATCAATGAGCGGACCCAGCTCGTTATAGAACTATGGCATTTATTTAGAATTTTTTTAATTCCCTGAAGATTTTTTAACTTCACAGTGTATCCTAAGGGTAAAGATAGACAAAGGGAACCTTACGATTAGACATTCCGTTAACCAGTTTTTAAGACGTAGCGTGGTTAAATATGGTAAGTATAATTTTTTTTTTCCCTTAAGTAGAAGCAATGACAGTCGCGTTTTCAATCTCTGTGATGCTGTGTCTAATTCTAAATAAGACTTATCACTTTTATGTCTAAAGGATATAATTAGTCAAGTTTTTCTAAGTGATAAACAGTTATAATAATATAAATATTATTTTTACTTTATTTACACATCATATATATAAAAAAATGTAAATAAGAATAAAAAAAATGAAAACAAATGTACGAAGAAGTGATCTTATAGCTCAGTAGCCGTGTCTTTCAGACAATCTTTAGGGTGAAAAAAAGCTGTCATAATAAAAAAAACAATTATGTACAAAAATATATATACAAATATATATATATATATATATATATATATATATATATATATATATATATATATATATATATATATATATATATATATATATATAACAATGACAATTTTAATTCAAATAACATTATAATTTATAATTTATCAATGACTCTATCATATTTGATTTCTTGTAACTTGATTTTAATCATATCGTAAAACTCGATTTTGCACTTTAAAAACATTTTTACGGAAATTAATTGATAATGCCGAGTATAGATTATTATGATTAGCATTTTTTTAGCCAACATTTCTCATTTAGCAGGGTAGTACATATAGCATAGGCAGATGTCATCGAGTGTCGTACAATACCCGCGCACCACCTAATATTGACAAGACATTGCGTGTTATATCGCGGAACTCAACGCGGTGCTTTATCTTCTTACTAAAGCAAGGAAACAACAACTACTTATTTTCTATTTAAAAATAGTTACCGAAAATGGGGGAAAAAGGCAAAGAGAACCTAGTGTTATATCATTGTATCTTTAATTTAAAGACATAATTGTACATTTTCTACAACTATAGAAGAACAAATATAATAATATTTAAATAACCTGTTATAGCTAAGGGGTACAAGCGTAAGACTGTAAACGCAACATGTTGTGACTTGAGTAAATGAAATATTTAGAATTTTCAATTTTAATGATTAAAGTTTTCATTTTCACCCGCGTACCAAGACAAGCTGTGGCGTTAAATTACGCCGCTCAACACGCAATGGCTCAAATTCAGCGGAATGTGGGTAACCGAGCAGAGTGTCTCTACACTAGGTTCCCAAGTTCCCTCTGAGACATTCATTCGGTCCCACGACCACTGCATACATAGTCAGAGTTCACAAACCACCTGAATCATGATATATAATCAAGAATGTAATCAATATTTCCGATATAAGAAATAAAAGAGAACCAGGAAACAGAAATTAGTTCGAATTTTAGAAAGCCAAAATATGAATCATCAAAAATTTGCCAGAAATCAACGATCATACAAATTGTATTCTTGTGTAACACCTTAGTCATTTATCTGAAAGTTCAAGAGAGTTATTTAAATATAAAATAAATAAATAAATAAATAAATAAATAAAGTAATTAAGCAATTCTTGAATTATTCAACGAGTTGAACTGATACTTCATTCATTTATTGCATATACGATAACATTCTGTGGTTTTGAATTCAGTTTTATTGTCCAAAAAACGCTTGATATTTAAAAAATCATACATATAATACCGACGTGCTTGATCTTGCTCTCTGAGCAGGAAAACGAAATAAATCATTCCAAGAAGCGGGAATCGAATCCACAAACGTCGTGTTTACCGACAGGCTTTGTAGCTACACATTTTGTTGTTTGTTGTTTTTTTTTGTTATATCAAAGAGAAGTTTTTTGTTTTATCAAAGGAAACCTTAGGGAACTTAGTGTTGAGATACTCTGTTCTCATTAAGACACTTCCGCTCTCCACTTTTCGCCTAATTCTTGAGGCATTGAGAGGCGTAACATCGTCCTGTTCCTCGCTATTAGTGCAAGGAAATAGGATTAGATTTTTAATGTTCTCGATTGGGGATATCTGTTGCTTTACAGTCACACGCTTGCACTCGTGCGCCACTACAGGTTTTAATTGAGGACGTGTAAGTCCTCCAAGAATTACTGTATAATTATTTATATATCCATAATGTACAGCTGATTCTCAATATACATTCAAAATTAGCTCCATAATTAGAGACGTCATCTCGCTAAAACAAATTACATCCAAATTCAAAGCCGATTATAAAACATTCTCTACAAAATAGAAGAGTCAACAATAAAAACAAAAACACCATTCACTTATCAAATACTGCAGTCCGAATACAAGGCAATTGTATAGTTTATTTAAGCACATTCACTGAGTGAAACGAAGCTTTCACCGGTTAGCCGTGATGCTGAATCTGCCGACGGACAATACGTATTGATTATAACAGGTTGAATATATCTCAAACGCTTTTTAACTAGTTTTTGTATACGATTTTACCTGTCTTTTTTAGTTTTACGCTGTATATGTCAGGGTTGGTAGAGGAACTAGAAAACTTAGTGTTACGACACTCAGTTCTCTTTTTTTATAGAAAAGAGTAATAAACGAGCCTGCTGATCACCTGATGGTTAATGACCACCACCGCCCATGGCCCCTTGTAACACCAGAGGCGCAGGTGCGTTGCTGGCCTTTGAGGCGGAGATAGATGCTTTTGGTAGGTACACATGTCATATAGACCTGGAAATGCTGCTATAATTCCATAGATGTGTGGCTCTCTAATGAAAAATCTTTACAAACACTTCCGTTCCCCATCTGCGTTTCGTTTTTAAATTATAAAATATTATAATATTATAGGTAATAAGGCAAAGAATTTAATGGCGGAAAGTGGGTAGAACAGAGTGTCTTAACACTAGGTCCCTAGGTTCCCTCTGTCTACCCTGCCATGTCCGGAATACAGCGTGAAGCTGAACAACAAATTCTAGTAGGTAGTACACTACCGTGTTTACTATACATAAAATACATTTTATCACCCGTAACAAGTTTCTCGATATGTCTATATTTAAGGAGGCAATAAAAAATTTATGGACCCCTGTAAGGAAAGTGTCAAGACTGAAGACGGCTAGTAATAAATGAGAGACAGACGTAAGCCTATATATTAGGATTCAAGTGTAAAATATTTTTTATACTAATCGACTTTACCAAGTATTTTTGATGTATAGGATGATCATAAAACTGACACCGGCTTACAGGGCAATTCTGCCATTTTCAACGTCAATTTCACATATATGTATTAATAATGAGATTCAGTTAAATTTAATTATTATACATTTTTAACGCATCAATATTTCTGAATATTGATTATTCAGTAATATTTTTTATATTAATAACCCCTCAAGGGCCTGAGGCCTGTTGTGGCGCAGCGGCAAATATTTAATGTTTCATTTCTTCGCTCTGGTTATAAGGCAAAGCGCAGCGTTGAGTTCCGCCACTCGACACACAATGCCAAATTCGGAGGAAAGTGGGGAACGGAAGTGGAACGGAGTTTTTTAACACTAGGTTCCCGGGTTCCCTCTGTCTACCCTGCCATGTGCGGGATACAGTGTGAAGCTAAAAAAAAAATTAAAAAAAAATAACCCCACAACATCTCGCGTTTTCAGGCACACACTTATGCCCCCGCGCCACAACATGCCTCATTTAAATAATCTAATTATTAAACATTTTTCTATAATACAACAAATTGGTTGTGGCCACAACCTATTGGATTAAATTTTAAGATTATTTCTTACTTTTAATTATTTTGCGTAAAAGTTCATAAAACTTAACTTCAAGATGGCTACGATAGCAGCCCGTATTGTATGGGTGAATCGTTTTTTTTTATTTCCGCACATATTCAACTGACCTCTTTTGCCTTGTCACTTCAGAAATACTATAGTAAAATTTAAATGTATTTGCATTCTTAACCAAATTTACTTTTATTGAAATTGAAACCGCTACAACCAAGACATAAAAACTGTTTTATTACAGAACATTATGTCAAGAGTCTCTATATATTTTAATGTATGTGATGATAGTCTCTTTTACGATAGTATGTTATTTGAAGCTTAGTTTGATGTACAATTCCCGTATTACAGATCTATACGCATTATATATATATATATATATATATATATATATATATATATATATATATATATATATATATATATATATATATATATATATATATATATATATATATATATGTAATATATATATATATATATATATATATATATATATATATATATATATATATATATATATATATATATATATATATATATATATATATATATATATATGATACTTGGTAGCAATATATTAACTGGCGATTGCAAAAACAACGATTTCTAGCTTATTAAGTGGCGGAACACAACGCCGCTTTTTATCTTGTTACCAGAGCATTTTGAATCAATAACCAACGTGTTAAGTTGACGGCGTATGATAGGCTGTTTACTATAAACTTTTATAACTGAGCCTGATTACCTAATCCTAAGTATATCCTTGGCACATCCTTGAAACCTGTCCTAGTTTATAAGTTGGTATATTTAAAACGACCTTCTTAGGGTTACTCAATACTTTTAAAACGAAGATTACGTTACATAATACAAACATAAACAAAGTGTAACAAGTGTTTCTACAGCTTGAAGAGAACGTATGGCTTAGTGGTCGAAGCGTTGGGATGGTTACCAATGGGTGCAAGTTTAAATTTCCCTGCATTTAATTATTTTTACATTTCCAAAATGTCGAAAATACGCTACTCTGGGCTAAATATTGAAAGTTTTTGTAAATAATATTTTCTATTATGAGATTGTCGACCCTCTCCTCTCCCATAACCTGCCACTTATTTTTTTACAAAAAAAAAATTCAAAGAACTTTATGGTTTATAAAATATAATTTATAATAATGTTGGTAGTCCTGACTTAGACGTTTGCTAATAATATGTTTAAGCTGTCTGAGCAACGGCGGTATTTACATATTTAAGTACCGTTAAATCAATACTCATGTACAGTAAGAATTTTCAATCTATATCCGTGTAAAAAAAACTAAATAACTGATTTAAGAAATAAAACTTTTACTAATATGAAATAGTACAGTAATTAACTTCCCGAAATGCATTTCACGGTCAACGCGACGAGTGTATGTTCGATTCCCACTTGAAATTATTATTAAGTTATTTTTTTATTACTTTTTCATGTTATTTGTTTCACTAAAGACACTTGGTCCGTACCATTTTTTAATTATTATTTTATCTAAATTTTCTTATTGTATGTATTAATTACAATGTTATTTATGTACATAATTAATACTTGTTAAAGGAAAATATTATTTTTATCTTTACATACAAAGTTTTTATTTCTATTCTATATATTCTGAAGCCCGCCGTGGCGCAACGGCACAACGGTGATTGTAACCGACAGGTTGTGGGTTCGAACCCCACTTGATGAAATGAAATATTAAACTTTTTTCAAATAAAATATTTTCATTTCTTCATTTCCTCGCTCTAACAAGGCAAAGCGCGGCGTAGAGTTACACCACTCACCACACAATTCCTCAAATGCTGCGGAAAATGGGAAACGGAAGTGGAACGGAGTGTTTTAACACTAGTTTCCGAAATTCCCTCTGCCTACCCTATCATGTGCGTGATACAGCATGAAGCAAGGAAAAAAAATTCTATTTTGTAATTTAGTGTATGTAAGTCAGATACACTTGTACGCTATGGTCGCTTGTCTGATATAAGGATAAATACTATGAAAATTAAACTTGGCAACTGAAGTAACGATACAAATTTGAATATGATGAACAATAAGCTATTAGCTCTTATATAAGGTGCCCTCGGTTTTACTACTGTCTAGAAAAAACCCGACGGTCATATCTAGATTGTTAGTAAATATTATATTTATGTCTGGTAAAAAGATGTTAGGTTATACTCGTTTTAAGCCATAATAATTTAGAATTCAATTTTAGTGAGGAAAGCCTAAATGTCCCCTTTTTTTATTATTCTGAAGATTAATATTTCTAATAAGTTTAATATATTTTTTTCAGAACACACCTTCACGCTGTATCCCTCACATGGCCGGGTAGGCAGAGGAAACTTGGGAACCTAGTGTTAAAACACTCCGTTTCACTTCCGTTCCCTACTTTCCGTCGAAATCATTTTCAATTCAATTTAATCAATTTTTGCCTTATTACCAGAGCGAAGAAATGAAACATTAAATATTTAAGGAGATCGAATCCACAACCTGTCAGTTACAGTCACACGCTGGTGCCGCTGCGCCACGACATGTCTTCTCAGAGTCAGAGAAAATATTGCTATATCACTTTTAGACATTCTTAAAGGCGGAATTCTTTAAACTTTTAATTTGACTATAAAAATTATCTTATCTATATAGATTCTATATAAAGATTAATATGATTAATATTAAAAATATCATGATAGGTTTGACTAAATTATCCATGTTTTATGTTCATCGACACAGGTAGGTTCTAATGGTCGTACAGGTATCAAAATTACATTAGTAAAATATTTTTTTCAGTTTTCCGCTATATATCAAACTATAATAACTATATGTACCTATATTTCTGCTAATTTTTAAGTAACACTTTATGCAAAATTAGAAAAGAACTTATTTAGAAAAGGTATAAGAATATGTATAGTTAAGATTATATTCAAAAATTTAAATGTGAAGTAAAATATATATTTTTTAAAACATACAATTTTATATGTTATTATTAAATTTTAAATACATTTTATTTTTTATTGATTTTTTTCTTAATACGTATGTGCCTACTAATAATACTGTTCTGTTCTTTGTTTATAATGTCCGAAGCGTACCAGTTGAGCATTTACATATTTCACCAGTATAGGAAAAAATTAAAAAAAAATCAATTTTCCAATTTCAGGTTGACATAGAAAATTATTATGACAGATGTCAATCTACAGCGTGAAAATAAAAACACGAATCTTTGAACTATTGACCTTTACATTTACAGAACTAATTTAGAAAATAATATTTTTTTGAGGCCTGTCGTGGCGCAGCGGTACAAACGTGTGACTGTAACCGATAGGTTCTGGGTTCGAGTCGAGAAAATGAAATATTTAATATTTTCAATTTATATATTTAATGTTTCATTTTTTCGCTCTGGTTATTGCCAGAGGAAAAAAGCGCGGCGTTGAGTTCCGCCAAAAGTGGGGAACAGAAGTGGAACGGAGTGTCTTAACACTAGGTTCCCGGGTTCCCTCTGTCCAAAAAAATGTTTTAAATGAATGTATTTTACATAATAAAAAACTTATTTTTATACATTTTTTTATATATACAAACATATACAGAAGATACGTCGGGTAAATCAATCCAGCTTCATTGGACTTTAACTTAAGCGTTGGTTGACATTTGAATAAGAGGATAAAACGTATGCGTGTACAAAGCGCTAACGAATGGACTGCTTTACTGCCTTTTTCTGATAATTCCGTTACTTTTGTCAATATTGGCACTACTTGGCTATATATATATGATGGGAACCTACTGTTAAGACACTAAGTTCCCATAAAAACTCTCCGGTTTCTCACTATTTGCCAAATTGTGGCTTTGTGTATTAAATGACGAAACTCTGCTGCTTGTAATTTTTTTAACTATAAATTTATTCATTCTTGTTAAAGTAATGTCATCTCTCTTCTTACAGTCCATTCTTCGCGCTTTATCACCTATTCAGTATTTCATATTGACGCCAAATCGATTCTTAAATTAAATTTACCCACACTTTATTTTTTAGAAAAAAAGGTAAATATATTCTTAAATTTATATCTTAAATTCGTCAGAAAGTGGGGAAAGGAGACGGAGTGTCTTAACACTGCGTTTCACTACGTTCCCTCTATCTATCCTGGTATGTACAGAATACAACTTGAAGCTGACAAAAAAAGAAAAAAATATATAAAAAAAAAAATTTTAGGGATGGGAATCAAATACACAACCCACAAACAATTACAATTATGCCATTTTAACACGTGCCTGACTTTAAGAGACGTTATATATATTTATGCTACATCGTCATAATATTTGCTATAACAAAATATTCAATTACTAAATTGTTTACAAATTTATGTTGTAAAATAAGCGTTTTAATAAAAAAAACAAGAAGTATCAAATTAATATATACTTATATTAAATTTGTCACTGATCACTGTTTATATATGGAGAATACGGCTAATCAGATTTTAATGCAGTTCTCACTATTATATATCAGCAGCGTTTCTACAACATTTTTTATTTGTTTTATTTAAATCATTTGATAATAAAAAAGTTACGTCAATTGAAAATGTTTACTCAGCTTTACGCTATATCCAGCACACGGCAGGATAGGCAGAGGAAACTTGGGAACCTAGTGTTAAGACACTCCGTTCCACTAATATTCTCACACTTTCCACCGAATTTCAGACATTGGATGTTATTCCACCGAATTTCAGACATTGGATGTTAAGTGGTGGACCTCAACGCTGCTCTTGTGCCGCTGAGCCACAACAAGTCTAAAATGTTTAGTTCGACAAAATTATTTTTTTATTCCATGTATAAATATTGTCTTCAAACTGATAATGTTATTAGAACAAAAAAGTTATTGAGATTAGTAAATAAAATTGCGTAATTCAAGTTGGCGAAGCCGCGGGCGGGTCGCTACTTCGCTATTATTGAATATATCTTGCGCCGTACGATTCCGGCTTAGAATAGGATCACCCTGGTGGTACTGATGGAGTCGTAAGAGGCGACTATAGTACGTGTGGGAGAGTCACGTTGTCCGCAATGGCAAGACGCATGGGCAGACTCAACCGGATTATTACCACCCCCGGCATTTAAAACCGGCGTTAAGTAGTGGCTTCGGCCACAGCGTTTCGCATTGGGTAATGCCGGGCCCCGGTGCCCATCCATCTTTAAGAACGGCAACGCT
Organism: Eueides tales michaeli; assembly: GCA_018249855.1. Lineage (NCBI taxonomy): Eukaryota > Metazoa > Arthropoda > Insecta > Lepidoptera > Nymphalidae > Eueides > Eueides tales. The sequence goes on from DWMZ01001746.1 coordinate 9,393, forward strand.
CCTGTAACTCCTCTGGTGCTACACGGGACCATGGGCGGCGGTGTTTACTTATCATCAGGTGACCCGTACGCTCGTTTGCCGTGTCTTTTCCATAAAAAAAAAATAACCTGAAATCATCTATTCTGGAATCACTGACTAGGCTTAATATTTAACAACAATATTAGATAGCATTTTTTTTGTGCTTAAAAAGATCAGGCAAAACTTACAAATAAGATTTGACACTTCCATTGTTCACACTATATTTGTTGAGGCAACGGAAAAATTACAAGCTTTCCCGCATAGGGGCGTGGCGGAATTAACCCAATAATTAAGTCTGCGGTCCTATTTTCATCCTTTTTTGTATATATTGTCTTCAAATTATATCCCGCACATGACAGAGAAAGGAGAGAAAACTTGGAAATCTAGAATGAAGACACTCCATGACACTCCGTTTCCAATAAGATAGTTCCGTTACACACTTTCCGCTGAAATAGAGGCATTGTGTGTTAAGTGAATGATTAAATTTTTATGTAATTAGTCTGGGATTTTTTTTTATTATAAAAAAATCCTCAGAAGAGCGTCGAACCTGCGTTCATCGTATATTCTTCAACAATTTTCACGTAGCTAATGACGAAGCTTTTCCTTAATGAGGTTATTTTTGAGCTCTGAATGGGAAGTCAATTTGCATTAACATAGAATATAATGAGACAGATATTAACGGTTAAATATAAACAAGAAACGGTTTGCCGTTCATTTGTTACACATGTCCACTTGTTACTATCATTTGGTATTTAATTATTTCATTTTTACATCACTAGTATAGATTTGAATGGTTGAGTAACTTGCGGGGTTTTTTAAGTTCACGCTGTTCCCTCTGCCTACTCTGACATGTGCGGAAGCACATGTCAGGGTAGGCAGAGGGAACCTGGGAACCTTGTGTAAGAAACTTTGTTTCAATTAAGACACCTTGCACCTTGTTAAATATATATATGAGACTGTACATGCGAGAAAATTTACTATTTATTATTTACATTTCTTCGCTCTGTTAATTACATAAAGAGCGGTTTTGAGTTCCACCACTCAACGCGTAATACACAGGCATCTTACAATTCATTGGAAAATGAGGAATAGAAACCTCTTAATCTGAACGGAGTGTCTTAACACTAAGTTTCCAACCACTCTCTGCCTACCATACCATGTGCGGGGTCCAGCGTGAAGCTAACAAAATTTACGCAAAGATTTAAGAATAGACTCTATAACCATGTTTTGTAACATTAAATTCTTATAATTAATGGTTTTTCAACTCTTTATGTACTTATATTGTACACACATAATGTAATTTTATCTGTTAGTTGACGATCGAGCAATTAAACTGTGAAATTGGCAACAATTTGTATTAAATCTATCACAATTCACAATAGTGAACGTGCTGGGCTGTTTGTTACATAATATTGATTTATAGCTCCTTTTCATTGCTATATCTCATTATAGGTATTTATTTATCATTGTATAGCTTCTTAACATTATTTAGGTTAGGCGGAGAATGCGCCTGAAAGTTGGGAACGGCAGTGTCTGAATGGAAATGTACTGTCGTAAAGGCTTCCCAGGTTTCCTCTGCCTGAAATATACTAAAATTAAAAACGTATAAAAAATTGAATGCACCAGGATTTGGAATGCGTCCGTTAAAAATAGTAAAAATATTCCTCTGCCTGATTTGATATTCGCAGTATTTACGCAGTATCCCCCACACTGCGTGAAGTAAATAAAAATCTTATATCTTGTTTATCTTCACAAACAAGTAAGGGTAGTATCTCAAGACTTTACTTTTCACATGACTTAATAAGCACAAAACAATGCGTTATCTTATCTTCTATTATATAATGAATTTCCATTATATATAATTTTGGTATATACTTGCCGTCTGTCTGCCGTCTTGAGGCCTGTCGTGGCGCAGCGGTACAAGAGTGTGACTGTAACCGAAAGGTTGTGGGCTCGATCCCAAGTCGAGAAAATGAAATATTTAATATTTTCAATTTGAATATTTTATATTTTCATTTCTTCGCTCTGGTACAAGGCAAAACGCGGCGTTGAGTTCCGCCACTCAACACGCAATGCCTCAAATTCGGCGGAAAGTAAAAATGGAAGTAGATGAAGAGAGTAACGGAGTGTCTTTACACTAGGTTCCCAAGCTTCCTCTGCCTACCCTGCCATGTGCGGGATACAGCGTGAAGTGAATACTGAGCGAGTGAGTGGAATATACTTTCAATTAGTATTAGAAACATTGGATATTTTCCCTCCATTCTCCGAACCTTCATGAACTTTTAACGGTCATGCGTTCAAATTGAACAACGGCCTTGTTAATGGCGAAAGCGAAAATCGTTGATTTTCTTACAAGAAAAAACTAGAATCGTAGGCTTTTGAAGAAAAATCAAAAAAAATGTCAATGCTTTAAAATTAGAAATACAAAAAGCATATAAAAAGGAGACTTAAAGTTTTCTTACAAAGCTCGTTTAGAATTTCACTTAATTTTAAACACTGAATATTTTTAACGCGATTTTATAGCTACGTGCAACAATATTTGTACCCAGTAGTCCCATTTTACCCGACTGTGCGACACAAAAGGGGGTATGTAAGTACATACATCTTTAAGTTTTAAAAGGATTTTTAGTTATTTTAGGACAATTTTAGAAGTTATAAAAATTAAAAAAATATATAATTGTTTAAAATTTTAAAGGCAACTAGTTGGGGCTTCGATTCCCGGCGCGGCGCTGAGTTCTACTGTTGACCACCAAAAGTGCTTTATTGGGTACAGGGTCTCTTAACAATAGATTTCTAGTTTACCTCTGCTTACCCTGCTTTGTGCGGAATACGGCGTGAGGCTAGAGAAATATTTTCACGAATATGTATAGTTATAATGAATCTATATCCGGCGCTGTCTGTACGAGTTACTTGTGGCCTAAAAAAGGATTTTTAAAATGTTTGTAAAGTTTTACTATTATATATTTTTACTATTTTTAAAGTGTTATACCACACTTAGGAAAGTAAAATACTTAATTTAAAAACGTATAAAAAAATTGAACGAAGCAGGATTTCATGTCCTGCTTCGTTCAAATTTTTATACGTTTTTAAATTTAGTATTTTACTAGTATATTTTGGCAACCTTTCTGCAACTTTTTATGTCTCTTATTTAAATCGGTTTAATAACATAAAATCTATTACAAATTTATAATTGTAGTTAATTCATATTAAATAAGTGTATGCACATAAATAATGAAATTTGTCAACATTCAAAAGTTGTACTTCCCGTTGACCTACAATCTTCAAATTGAGATCCTCCTATGGTGGAAGAGTCTGACTCACACTTGTCCTTGAGCTTTCTTTAACTAGATGCTGTATCCTATAGGAAGGAATGGTGAGGCGACAAACGCTGTACCGCTAAAATTTTGCTAATAAACATAGTCTTTAAAGGAGCTTAATGATTATATACACCCCATCGATACTAATCAACGCCACGCCTATAAATTCGACCGAAATTGGTACAAAATTTATACTCATTTAACTGAAATTTTAGGTTTTAATGTAAAGATCCTAAAAGTGATAATAGAACATAAAAAAATAGTTGAAATTAGAAAATAAAATAGGTTAATTCAAGCGGACGAAGACGCGGGCGGGTTGTTAGTTTAAAAATTATTATAATATAAACGTTCAAGTAGAGCCTAGTGTACAAAATACAGAAACAAAAAAAAGTCCATCCGTGACAGATTTTCCCGGGAAAAGATACCATCGCACTTTACGCAGCTGCACACGACCATCCCATATTTGGCATCGACTTGCCCCTTCTTAGGGTTGCTATGTTTTACTTCATATTTATTAATTAATAATTATTTATATATTATTATTTATATATTATTATTAATATTATATATTTGAGACCTCTCGTGGCACAAGCCTAAACGCGACAGATTGAGATTTTGATATCACTCGAGATGAAATATTTAATATTTTCAAATTAAATATTTAAAGCTTTCATTACTTCGCTATAGTAAGAAGACAAACCGCGGCGTTGAGTTCTGCCACTCTATGTGCCGGATACAATGTCACAAACTGAATATATCTAGCGCAAATACATGATGTATTTTACACGCCAAGTGGGTATCGAATCCACAAGCATTTACAGGAAAATTAACAATTTCACAATTCACTTTTAACTAACAAAATTGTCAATTGTACTGTACTTGCATTTTCGGACCTTTCAACCCTAGCACTTCGCCTCGTATCTTGTATTATTCGATTTTAGCCTTTATCGTAAAGTATTTTGATCGATTTTAAAATGTTCAAGATCAAGTCAAAGAATGCCAAAACAGTTGGTTTTCGAAAGAGCGTGCACTAGAAATTCCATTCAGAGTAAAGCCAGGTCGAAGGAGACATTTATGGGCGTGGCGTTGATTAGTATCGATGGGGTGTATAGAATCATCTTAATTATTATTGAACGCCTTTTATTTAAGTTTATTTAAAGACTATGTTTATTAACAAAATTTTAGCAGTACAACGTTTGTCGCCTCACTATTCCTTCCTATAGTATACAGCATCTAGCTAAAGAAAGCTGGTCAAGTGTGAGTCAGACTCTTCCACCATAGGAGGATCTCAATTTGAAGATTGTAGGTCAACGGGAAGTACCACTTTTAAATGTTGATAAATATCATTATTTATGTGCATATACTTTTTTTATGAATGAAGTACAATTATAAACTTGTAATAGATTTTATTTGTAATTTTATGGGTGTGTTTTCTTTACTTTTGTTGCAAGTTCTCACTTCGTGCTAATTTCATTACTATAGGTCCACGAGAGACCCCTATAGTTGTTCCAAATACAGCAAAAATGATGCTCGTTTGTTTTGATTGCATTGACTTAGTAGCTCATTTCTTCTGTGCTGCATGGAGCGTACATCTGAATATTTAACATTAGTTTTAACTTGATACCTCCATATGATCTCTTACGAGACTAACCTGTTTATAATATACTGTCCCCCTGTACCAATACGTAGGTCCAACAACTGAACAACAGAGTTTGTTTAGAAAGAGGTAAGGAACCGTAATATGGATAATAAAGGCATTGAATCGATTCTACACGGAGAATATGTCAATTATAAATTTTGGGTCTAAAGAATTTACTCCTTATGATGTCATTCATTGTAAATTGTTGTGTGGCTACGGTGTCTACTAGACGAAAAGGGATAGTATAACTTTGAAGGAAACAAAGCTTGGAGAAGTACTTGAGAGTTACGACCCAAATCGCCTAAAAGCCACTTTTCGATTTTCACTCTTTGTCTAACAATTTTTTATCGTGAGAAAGCTCTTTTACAGACACTCCGCCCGAGAAGGGCAGATTTACACTACCCTCCAAAACCTGATGGTGCTCCTCCTCGACCGGCCGGGCAGGGACTATAGGAGCCAAGGCTTACCTCTGCGACTTCCTAACCTAACCTAAAAATACATGTAAAACTGTATAGTATTAGATTTGAGCAATATTTCACATATTAATATATAAGTAAGCCTGTAACGTTATACGATAGCCTACTTATAGGGCCTTGGGATCAGTTATTACAACTATCACTGACATGTATATCACCGTGTATTATTACTATATACAGATTGTATAAAATAAGTGTTCATTAAAATTTGAATTGATTTAATTTAATTTGCGTACGGCTGTAAATACTACAGGTTGTGGGTATGATAACCGTTCGAGGAATTCAAATATTTATTAATTTCTTTTCTGATCACAAAGGAAAACGCGGCGTTAAGTTCCGCCTTCAACAAACATGCCTCAAAATTGGAAAAGTGGGGAATGAATGTGTGTTAATGGAAACGGAGTGTCGTAACACTGAGATCTCAAGTTTCCTTTATCTACTACCCTGCAATATGATACAGTGCCTAGCTAAAAAAAAGTCCTTAAAATAGGGACCCTGACCCTTAAGCACGGAACCTATGTACCCTTTTTTTAAAAGTAGAACTTAAAGTTTAGACAGCAAATAATTTTGTTATTAAATATATGAAGGTAGAAAAGTAGAAATTTTAGCGCAGCTTGTGCATTATAGTTCATCGATCTGAACATTATCTTGATCGAGATTAGAACAATTGTCGACCAATACAGACAAACACTCCAAATTTTACGTGTGCTTCTGAATTGAAT
>DWMZ01001747.1:0-15562 GCA_018249855.1 Eueides tales michaeli
TATATTTAAAGAGAAGAAAAACAAAAGACGTAATATTTCAGGTGATTATTTCGGTATAATACAATGAAAGAAGTGGATGGTTATAAATGTTCAGAAATTTAACAGACCAAAGTAAATGCTAAAAAAAATGTAAAATAAAATTAAAACAAGAATACATTTTCAATGGGCAAATAGACTGTGTGCTATGTAAAAGACAACTACATTAAAGAATCTCATTCATCTTTTTATTCCAGTATTGACATACTCTTTTAGCATAATTAAATGGTCAAAAACAAATATCCATAGATAATAAATAAAGACTAGATAAAACCAATTACAGTACAAAACATCTAGAATTAACGGAAACGGATAAAAAATTCTACTCATTAAACCTTAATGATAATAGTATACATACATTAAAACTGATTCTCACAATAGAGAAAAATCTTTGAGAGTAAAGTCCACATAATGTGGACGCCGATTACATGATCTTGAAAATTTAAATGTTTGAAACCCCGAAATCGAAAGGTTTGTAATATCTATTCAAAATCAAGTTATTAATTCTGTTTTAAAAATAAATATTTAAAGATGCAAAATTAAAAACAGATGTAGAAAATGGTTAAAGCAATAAAAAAGAGCATATTATAGGGCGCAATTAAGTTTGTAATATAATCATCAATAAATAGCCATCGAACATAACATATCAAGAATAGAAACCACTTTTATATTTTTACAATTTTTAAAGTGTTATTCCACACTTAAGAAAGAAAAATACTAAATTTAAAAAGGTATAAAAATTTGAACGAAGCAGGATTTGAACCCGCGCCTCTTGGAAACTGTCCAAGCGCTTAGACCAACTAAGCCATTCACTCAATGGTGTAAAAAAAAAATTGGAATCTGTAGATTAGTTAAGTATATATTGTGCTGTTGATATTATTCAGGATAGGGCTTATTCCAAAATACTTACATCAAGCTTTCAATGCAATAAATTTGCCCGTTAACAAATACACTGCAAAAATAAACCATACCAAAACATTTGCCAAATTTTTAGAAATTTTCTACATGAACACGCCGATATAATTTAATAAAATGTAATAAAGTACTCTTGACTGAGGTTCGCGTTTTTCACTTAACACCAAAACAACGTTTTCAGGAAAAAAGTACTTACAAAACAATAATAATAACAATATATTACTAAAAATAAAAACACTAAAAAAAAATTAAAGATGACAATTATTATAAATTAATTATACATTATGGTAAAAGGTGTAACTCCGCTAATGAAACTTGAAGTTTTCTAGAGTCGCTGTTTTTTAGCAAAACTTACGAAAATTGCTCCCTATAGTGTTAAACGGGTGCAAATGAATGAAAATAACGAACTCTGCGGATATTACAATGCGTCAGATTTGGCGGAAAGTATAGAACGGAAGTGTCATAATGGTAAACAAGATGTGTTTACTATAGATTCCTAAGTTTCCTTTGCCTACCCTGTCATTTGGGGGATTCAGCAAGACGATCAAAAAATACTCGTATATATGAAAAGAAATACTCAACTTCACGCTGTATACCGCCCTTGGCCGGGTAGGCAGAGGGAACTTGGGAACCTAGTTTTAAAACACTCCGTTCCACTTCCGTTCTCCACTTTAAGTCGAATTTGAAGCAATGCGTGTTAAGTGGCGGAACTCAACGCCGCGTTTTGTCTTGTTACTAGAGCGAAGAAATGAAAACATTAAATATTTAAATTGAAAATATTCAATATTTCATTCCCTCGAGTGGGGATCGAACCCACAACCTATCGGCTACAGTCACACGCTAGTGCCGCTGTGCCACCTTCTGTAATATACACTGTAAAGACAGTTTTTTATAGTAAATAACTGTAAAAAACTGTCTTTACAGAGTATATTACAAAATATTATAAAACAACTGTAGCTTAAACTCACAAATTATAACTCAATGTACCACAAAACAGTTTAATTTCACTTAAGCAATTACCTAACGAGAGATATATTCAAATGTTGTATTTTTACCGCACATTACCTCGGGGGGATGTAAAATAAACGTTGCTTGTTTAATTTTGCGGGTCTAATAAAATGGCTCGTCTTATATATTATATAGGTCAAGGACGATAGAGGATTGTAAAGGGTGCGTGGCCGGTATTCTGTTGATTTCAATTCGATTGTGAAGAATTCCCATTGGAATTGAATATTATAATATATGAGGCGTTTATGACGCAGGGGAACAAACGTGTGACAGTAAATGCGAAAGATTGTGGGTTCAATCGCTTGTTGTAATAAAATATTTAATATAAAGTTCATATTTAAAAACGTGGAGTTGAGCTACTCCACGCGCAATACCAACAGTATTCTGCGGTGAACGTCGTGATGTGAACGGAGTGTCTTAACACTAGTTTCGCTGATTTCCTATACCTAGCTTGCTAAGAGCGGGATACAACATGAAGCTATAAAAAATATATATATTATATGATGGCAATGTGGCAGTATATGGCGAAAATAGTATCTCAACATTGGACTTCTCCTTTTCTCCTATATGCGGAAATAAGCGTGAAAATAGATAAAATACACTATTTAATTACATATTGGTATGATTTGATTTGATTATAGCGTTTTGAGCGTGCCGGTTGAGCACATATCACTTCGCCAATGTCGTTGTATGGAGAAGACTGCAATCCATTAATCCATTGTACAATATTGAAATGAGTACAAATATTTACTTCATCTATATGATTTTTTTACAATCTAATATTGAATTTACCAGATTTTCATTTTCATTCCAATATATAATTAATTCAGTAGTAACAATATTTATGATTTGTCTATAGGCCATTTCTGAATTATACTCACAGCACTTACGTTTCAACTGCTAACGTGGGTTCCGATTTAGTGAGCGCGCCAAAATCTGTTAGCAGTATTAACAATTCGGCCAACTAGTGAGTGTGCTTACGGATTCTACAAGTTAAACATAACCGAACAGAGCACTTTTTATATAAACATGAGCGCAGTATGTGGTATAGCCGATGAAGATGGTAAAATGCTAGTATTTCAAGTATTTCTCGCAATCGAGGAAAGTGACGATAGTGACATTAAAGAAGAATGTCAAAAAAACGTCGACGCTGTGAGCACTGTAAGCACCGTCAGTAATGTAAACAATAGTCAAGTCATATGTGACGTCGTAGACACACGAATTATACCACACGTTCGTACAATATAGACGCTGTCAGCACAATTTGGAATTAATCTTTATAAATTATTTTAAATTATCTATATTGCATTTCCGAACGACCCATCATAAACGTCATCAATTGACGTTCACGAACTTCACATCTGTAGATCGCGACCTCCATTCATCCTCTGTCGCACCGATAAGTGATTTTAACATCATTTCTCACATAAATAATCATTAATTACACTTAAATCTTATAACATAACCCACCAAGTGCATTAAAAATAGTTTATAAGTGTAATAAAACTGTGTTACTGTGAAAATGGCGTTAAAATCATCACCGGGTCTCCTTGGTCTCCTCTCCCGTATTTCTCGTAGGTCTTTTTCTACTTCTAAAGCTTTGGCCTCAAAGCCTGTGACCGTGCGAGATGCTCTAAACCAAGCTATTGATGAAGAAATGGAGAGGGATGAGAAAGTATTCGTTTTGGGTGAAGAAGTTGCTCAATATGATGGAGCTTATAAAATTACCAGGTTAGATATTTTAACCTACAACCGATTTTAATTTGAGTACAATATTTTTATATGTTTAATTAAAATGTTTAATTTTTCCAGCCAAGGTTATGTTAAAAATATTTGCTCTGAAAAGTTTTAACAAATTAAGTGTTATATAACAGAAATATGTGGACAGTTCTCGAGTTAAGAGTGTCTCATACAGCCTTTTTGTTTTGAGAATACGAGTTTTAGATTTTTCTCTTTTATTAATTATGTATGTTTTTTTATCCTATGTCAAAAAATCTTGATATATAATTTCTCATATTATGTCAATCTTTTTAAGAGATGAATCTGTAATTTTTATTTCTGTGATTTAGTCTTATCTTTATCACAGATAAGATTGAGCTCTTCTTGAATGATAAGATTGTTTGTTTAATTCATTGATGTAGTCTGTATAAATATTTTAACATAAAGTTAAATAAGAAAAATCTTTTTGTTGTATATAAGACATTTTATATTGATTACAACATGAAAATTCCTTTTATCCCCCTATTAGGAATTCAATGCACACTTATTTTCTTCATGGTCAGGTACTGTCCTGTGCTTCATAATGGCTTCAAATAATAATGATGTTAAAATTTCTATTATATTCTTAATTTAAAAAATATATTTAAATTAAACAGGACTTTTTTATAATAAATATATTGAATTTTTAAGTTTATATATAACATAGTAGTAAAATAAAGAACTCTGTGCTGTTTTCCACATAGCAAGTTTGGCAAAGTATTAAGACACTATTTTCCTCATACTGTCCAGCGCCCAATTCCAGACATTGCATGTTGTGTTGCAACATTTAATGCTGTACTATGTCTATATTACAAAAAAAATAATAATATTATTCACTAAATGGGACTTGAATCCACAAGTTCATTTACAATCAGATACTGCTCTAATGGTCTCAATTAAAAATTAATATAAAATGTCTTTTTTATATGCTACTGTTTGTAAAACTTATTTTCAATATAGCTGTTATTATTATTTAACTATGTTATACAGTAACTTTTTAATACTAGCTTTGTAATCACAGCTTTGCTTGCTTTTCAGTTTTATTCTTCTTATTTTCTAATGAGATCAAAGTGCAACTAAATGTAAACTAACCAGCTACATTTTTTTTTTCTGAAATTAATCTTGATATGATGTGATTTTTGATTTTTGCTATTATTATACATTTTAAATGAAACACTTTACCCAAACTTGACATGCAACTAAGGTGGCATCTGTATGTCACTTGACATAATTATAATATCAAACTAAAACCAATGATTTCTTAATTGCCTCACATATTGCCCTGGATTCTTGTCTTGAATCAGAATAAGCTTACTATACCTTACCTACTGGTGTGGTGCGTTAGGGCAATAAAAGGCAGTAATTTGATCAAATTTGTTTCATTTAAAAATAGTTGTCATATGACTACAACAAAAAGGGGCAAATTTTAGTTCAACTACATTCTAATTTATATATATTTTAGTTCAACTATATTCTAATTTATATATATATTTATATATTTATATTCTAAAACATGATCTATGACTAACAATCTTTATAACAATGTTAAAACTTAAATATATTTTATATAATGTAGAGGCCTGTCGTGGGCCAAGGACACAAGCATGTGATTGTGTTTCTGTATAGTGTTTTTCATTTTATCGCTGTTTATTTTCAAAACGAGTTTTAGATTTAGGCAAAATGTGGCATAGAGATCTGCAACGCTCAGCACGAAATGTTGTAAAGTAGGTGGAAAGTGGGAAACATAGTGTGTAAAACTAGGTTCCCAAATTCGCTGTGCCATGTGTATACAGCTTGAATATAATATATATGTGATACAGCTTGAATTAAAAATATATTTTTTATTATAGATTGAAAAACAATATATTAAATTATAAAAATAATATATTCTAGGGGTCTTTGGAAGAAATATGGAGACAGACGAGTAATAGACACACCTATCACAGAAATAGGTTTTGCTGGAATAGCTGTTGGTGCTGCGTTTGCAGGACTGAGGCCTATATGTGAATTCATGACTTTCAACTTCTCTATGCAAGCTATTGATCAGGTATGTTTTAGTGTTATTAGTGTTTTTGTAAAGAATTTAAGGTTTGATTTCTAGTTTTTGGGAAATTTTTGTGTTTTTGACGTTTTCATTTTTAATTTAATATGCTCTCTCTTCCACAGTGCTGATGTAAATCACATATGTAGATGTGTGATCACATTTACATATGTATGGATGTGTGATTAAATGTGTAAATGTGAATCACATGTGTTAATATGTAATCACATGTGTAGATTGTCACATGTAATCATAGGTTTTGATGTGATTCACATATGTAGATGTGTGATCACATGTTTGATCAAATAACCACATGTATGGATGTGTGATCACATGTGTAGATGTGTAATTACATATGTGAATGTGTAATATGTAGTTGTGTAATCACTTTTATTAGCTTCACGCTGTATCCAGCATATGGAAGTATGGGAAGGCAGAGGGAAATATGGGTACCTAGTGTTAATACACGACCTTCTGATCACCGCTTTCTGCCGGATTTGAGGCATTGTGTATTTGGTTGAAGAACTAAACGCCGCTCTACATCTTGTTGCCAGAGAGAAGAACTCAAAATATTAAATATGTCTTTTCCTCGAGTAAGGGTCGAACATACAACATGTTTACAGAGACACTCTTTTGACCCTTCGCCACGACAGACCAAAAATCACATGTGTGAAAATGTAATTACATGTGTATATATATGATAACATATCAGTAGATTCCCTCCCCTTATAAAAACACACATGTTTCAAATTCCAACAGATAATAAACTCAGCGGCAAAAACATTCTACATGTCAGCGGGCACAGTCCCAGTACCCATAGTGTTCCGTGGCCCCAACGGAGCTGCGGCTGGGGTCGCCGCCCAGCACTCGCAGTGCTTCGGCGCTTGGTACAGCCATTGTCCAGGCTTGAAAGTCATTATGCCCTACTCCGCTGAAGATGCTAAAGGTGAGTGATGTTTAATATTGGCGGCACTTAACGCCGTGTTTGTTGAGTGGGAATGTGAAACTGTTTTTTTATTTATTTTTAATTAATAATATTAATTTAATTAGTATGTATGTATAGATATACGTTTATATGTATATGAGAATGTGCATTCACTCCATGTTTTATTTATATGTGTAAAGTTTATAGGATTATTTAATATATTAATGTATTAAATACAGGTATTGTTAATGCTGTATATTTCCCAATTTGAATAAAATAAAATAAAAAAAAATTGTGCTCCGCTAAAGATGCTAAGGTTCAGTGGTGCTTAATATTGGGGGGGGGGGGACTTAACACTGGTTGTTTTTTATGGGGACAATTAAAATTGTTTTTTTATTTGTTTTGTAAAAGTTGAAATTTTAGTTTATATTGTATAAATGTTGTCCTAAATGTAATAAAGTCATCAGAACTAGAAAGTTGTTAAAATTAGTAAATAAAACTGTATATTTCAAGGGGGCGAAGCCGCGGGCGGGAGTCTAGTAATTAATAATTTTTATAGTAAATAATTCCAGGTCTCCTAAAAGCCGCCATTCGCGATCAAGACCCAGTTGTGTTTTTGGAAGACGAAATTCTCTACGGTATACCATTCCCCATGTCCGATGAAGCGCTATCGCCTGACTTTGTACTGCCTATTGGTGAGCAAATCTGGTTATTCATATGTTTTCAGATATGATATTTGATAGGGTAGGTAGAGGGAACCTGGGAACCTAGTGTTAAGACACTCCGCTTCCTATTTTCCCCGAAACTGTTGAGATATTACGTGTATACTAGCGAAACTTAACTCCGCGTTTTGTTTAAGAGATGAAATGTACCAAGAAGTGAAAATTTCTTGTACAAATAAGGGAAAAGATCTTAATTTATTATTTATACTACAGATAACAATTGAAATAACTCGATTGCATCTGGACTGTGCGTACGTACGCTTTTACAATAAGATCCTAGAAAACATCCGAGAATTTTCTATTTCACAATTTAAAAAAGTTGTGAAAAGATGTTTGTGTGTAAAAGGTTATTACCAAATTAATTAATTTTATAAATGATAACACACCTTGGGTACAAAATGTTCGCTCCAGACTTTTCCAAATGTATCATTGTCAATTATAATAATATGATGTAAAGTTTTGTTTAAAAAGAAAATACATTTCCCGCTGAGTTTCTTTCGCCAGTTCTTCTCAAGTCTGAGGCAGTAACTTCAGTGAACTGGTGGTAAATTGTTTGACGTTCAAAAAACGAAGCTTGTAACTTCTTATTTTGAATAAAAATATATGAATTTGACTTATAATTTCATACAAACCTAACTTTTACACATTCCCACATTGAAATTAATATGGATACCTCAGTCAGTGAGACCAACTCGCACTTGACGCATTTTTTTATCGTTATTATGTAATTTTTTTAAGACCTGTTGTAATATATTTCAGGCAAAGCTAAAATAGAAAGAGAAGGTAAACACGTGACTTTAGTGTGTGCTGGAAAGGCGACCGATACAGCGTTGCAAGCTGCCAACGAACTTGCAGGAAAAGGTAATTATATATATATTTTTTGTATTTTTTTTTTTTTTCATCTTCACGCTGTATCCCGCACACGGCAGGGTGGACAGAGGGAAGTTAGGAACCTAGTGCTAAGACACTCCGTTCCCTGCTTTCCGTCGAATTTGAGGCATTACGTGGTGAGTGGTGAACACTTAAGTAAACGCGCCCCACTTTGCCTTTTTACCAGAGTGAAGAAACCATTAATTTTTTATTTAGGAAATTATTTTTTTTAATATTTGTGGAATCCACAACCTGTCCTTTACAGTGACAGACTTGTGTCCTTGCGAGGTATTATATTTTTTTTACATTTTCATTTCTTTGCTCTGGTAAGTTGGCAAAGCTCGGCGTTGAGCTCCGCCACTCAACACGCAACGTCTCCAATATTTGGCCAAAATTGGGAAACGAGAAGGTTCCCATATTCCTTTTACATTCTACATTTTTTTTTTCAACTTTATGTTGTAACCCATATGTGGGATACAATGTAAAGTTGAAAAAAAAAATGGCAAGGGAACTTGGGACCCTAGTGTTAAGACACTGTCGTTTCCCAGTTTATTGAAATTAAATTGAAAATATATATTATTTCATTTCTTCGAGTAGGTATCGAAACCACAACCTGTCACGTCACATACACATTTACAAGATATTATAATGGTATATGTTTCACACGTTTCAGGTATAGAGTGTGAAGTGATCAACCTGCGCACCCTCCGCCCCCTGGACTTCGACACCATCGCGCGCTCCATCGCCAAGACGCACCACCTCATCACCGTGGAGCAGGGCTGGCCTCAGTCTGGTGAGTGAGCGGGACGGACGTATGCGGGGAAGAATGTGTAAGAGAGAGAGAGGGAGATATAGTGGGGCTCGCCTGTCAGTCGCGTGTGTGAGCGGGACGGAAGTATGCGGGGGAATGTGTGCAAGAGAGAGGGAGATAGTGGTGATCATAGTGGAACTTGCCTCAGTCGGGTGAGTGAGCGGGACGGATGTATGCGGGGGAGAATGTGTAAGAGAGAGAGGGAGATAGTGGTGATCGTAGTGGAACTTGCCTCAGTCGGGTGAGTGAGCGGGACGGATGTATGTTGGGGAGTGTGTGTAAGAGAGAGAAGGATATACAGTGGTGACGATAGTGAGGCTCGCCTCAGTCAGTCGCGTGAGTGAGCGGGACGGACGTATGCGGGTAGAATGTGAGCGAGAGAGAAGGAAATAGTGGTGATCAGAGTGGGGTTCGCTTCAGGCAGTCGGATGAATGAGCGGGACGGACGTATGCGGGGAGGCGAGTGTGCGAAAGGGATAGTAATGACGATATCGGGGCTAGCATCAGTCTGTCGGGTGAGGCGGGGGGAGCGTGTGTGCGAGAGAGAAAGGGAGATAATAATGATCATAGTGGGACTAGCCTTAGTCGGGTGAGTGAACGAGACGGATGTATGCGAGGAGGCGAGTGTGCGAGAGAGAGGGAAATAGTTGTGAACATAGTGGCGCTCGCCTCAATCAGTCGTTCGAGCGTCGTTGGATTTTAACCCGTGCCTCTTAAAACCGATGTATAATTTCTATGTAGCTTGATGAGAATGTATAGAAGAGGCTTCAGCTTCACACTGTATACCGCACATGGCAGGGGAGGCAGAGGGAACTTGGGAACCTAGTGTTAAAACACCGTTTTCCTTTCTGTTTACCATTTTGCGCCGTATTTTAGGTATTACGTGTTAAGTGGCAAAACTTAGCGCAAGAGGCGCGGGTTCAAATCTCACAAAGTTTTCTATATGTTTTTTAAGTAACTCTCTAAAAAAGAGCATTCTTTGAAGTATATAAATAACATTATTTTTATATTATGTTATGTTATGTTATTATTTTATTTTAATTACCTAATTCATTCTAAACTTCAATTCAACACATCCACTTCAATATTTCCCATTACTGTTATTTCTTTCAATAAAAAAAAAAATAAAAAAAAAACTCGCCAACAACTACCAGGCACACATAACTAACAAGGAGCTCCCACCCACCAGGTATCGGCGCGGAGATATGCGCGCGCGTGATGGAGTCCCCCTCGTTCTTCGAGCTGGACGCGCCCGCGTGGCGCGTGACCGGCGCCGACGTGCCCATGCCCTACGCGCGCGCGCTCGAGGCCCTCGCGCTGCCGAGGCCCCCCGACGTCGTCAACGCGGCCGTCGCCGTGCTCGGGAACAAGTGAGTGCGAGCGAGACGGAGATAGTAGTATGTCCGTACAAGTTGTGCCTCGAGGCCCCCCGATGCAACGGCATAGCGTAGCATGCTGTATTCACTTTAATAGATGGTGCATTTAGTTTTTAAGTTTTATATTGTATTATTTTTTGTTTTCGTTATATTGTAATGTTATCATCACTAGTGAATCTTATAAATAAATAAATAAATAAATAAACGGCGCTCGGGAGTAGGTAAGTGAGACGGGGTTAGTGGTTGTGAGTGCGAGCGAGAGGGAGATAGTAGCGTGTCCGTACTAGTGGTGCCTCGAGGCCCCCCGACGTGACCGCGCTCGGGAGTGAGTGAGACGGGGTTAGTGGTTGTGAGTGAGTGCGAGCGGGAGGGAGATAGTAGCGTGTCCGTACTAGTGGTGCCTCCAGGCCCCCCAACGTGACCGCGCTCGGAAACAAGTGACTAAGATGGGTGTAGTGTGTGGTAGGTGCGAGCGAGAGGGAGATAGAAGTATGTCCGTACGCATGCTGCCACGAGGCTCTTCTGTTGTCGAGGCCCTCTGTTACTGGTGGTCAAGTTAAGGTAGTGTGTGGTGGGTGCGAGTGAGATGGAGATACTGGCGTCCGCTTTGGAATATAAGTGAGTGCTCTCACACTCAGTCACTCATGTTCCAGCGCGACAGGTATATAATGAGTGGTAGGTGAGAGGGAGATAGGAGATAGGCGTGTCGAAATTTCAAAGTGCACAGCGTTCATTGCCGAAACCACCCGATGTCAACAATGTACCGCTGGTACGAACGTGAAAGCGTTCGGATATTAGAGTGAGACGGAGATATACAGTGTAAGTAGTGGGTGCGAGGGAGAGGCACTACGACAAAGCTCGGCAATAAATAAGTGAGACAACGATATGTAACGAGTTATTGGTGCAAGCGAGACGGAGATATGCATGAGCATGTGAGAGAAGGAAAAAGTGTTATATAGGTTTTGAACTCCACACGAGGACTTTTTTTTATTTCCTTTGCTCAGGTAACAGCGCAAAGTGCGGCGTTAAGTTACGCCATTTAAATAAATAACAATAATGACATTTAAAATAAATAATCATAAGAATGTAAGATATATATGTACTTATTCTTTTTATTCCAGGATAGCTGAAGCCGCAAATTAGTGAATTTAGAATCTCTAGAAGCAGATGCCTTTATTGAATTTTGTAAATATTTATGATATTATATTTATTATGAAACCCGATTGTATTGTTCGGTGCTCATCGCCGGGCGGCGTTGAGAACTGTTATTATTAATATTAAACATTTTTTATTAATATACTCTCGTTTTTTTTTTTCAATCCTTATATATTAGGTTTTGGCTTACGGAGTTTAACATCGGTATTTGCTTGATATAAAAAAAGAATCGAACCTACAATATTGTCATTAATTTTGAAATAGTTCGTTCCATTGCCTATTTGACTTGGAGCCTACTCGCGGCTTCGCCCGCTTAAATTTTATCATTAAAGCCAAATTACATAAAATTTATTCATATATTGTAGCTTACGTGTTATTTTCATTTGTAAGATATATTAATATAGAGTTTCATACAATCAGTATCTGATTCAGTAGTTTTTACTTGAAATAAATATTTTTTTGTACTGGGCCTTGTTAAGTGTTATTTTATTCAGATTTTCAGTATATGTTTATATATTAACTGTAGAAATATATCGTTTGTTAACTTCAACTGAGGTACGGCCTGGTGATATACAGACAGACAGCTGTTTTAACGATTTCTTATACTTAAATTTTTGCTATTTAATTCATATTTTTGCTTTTATCTTCAAGCTGTTATATTTCAAGTAAATTTTAAGTATTTTTTTTCTTTTATTTTAGCTTCACGCTGTATCCCGCACGAGGCAGGGTAGGCAGAGGGAACCCGGGAACCTAGTTTTAAGACCACTCCACTTCCGTTACCCATTTTCCGCCGTATTTGAGGCATTGCATGTTGAGTGGTGGAACTCATCGCCACGCCTTGCCTTATTACCAGAGCGAAGATATGAAACATTAAATATTTAAATTGAAAATATTAAATATTTCATTTCCTCGACTGGGTTCGAACCCAGAACCTGTCGGTTACAGTCACACGCTTGTGCCGCTGCGCCACGACAGTCCTAAGGTTACTAAGTTGCGCCATCTTTATTTTTCTGCAATACCATAGGCACTAACTCACTATTACTAACAAAGAATTTAAAGAAGTTCAATAAATATTTAATAGATGGCGCTGTCTAATTTGTACTTAAGCCGTTTTCCGAATTATCAAAACAACGTTCATAGCGTACCACAGACACGGCAAAATTCGTGTGACTTTGACGTCACATGTGACTTGACTAGTGCTTACAGTACGGACGTCCGAAATATTGATACAGCTGACAGATGTTGGCGCGCTCACTAAATCGGACCCCACGTTAGCAGTTGAAACGTCGTTTCTACTGTTTCGATAATTCGGAAAACGAAAGTAATATTTATTTGAATCCTGCTTAAATAGGACGGATCTTACAAATAGGGGTCAGCAAACGCTAAATTGTATTCAATACTGACTAAATTTGCTAGGATGTATCTATAGTCTTATTTTTATTCACCATAACTAATCTTTGATAAATTTTAAGTACTAAAATATTACTTTATGTATGAAAATTAACTATTTGGAATTGTAATAATATATATCTTTTTGAATAATGTTTGTCTTTTTTACCATAATTAGGTATTCGGTATTCGGCCGAATACTGCGTGCTATTCGGCCGAATGCCGAAATTAAAAAAAGTAGCCGAATATGTCAAATACCGAATAGTAGCTGAATATTCGTGGCATCTCTACAATAGACACACAAATGCACTATTAAATAAAATATAAAAGTTAGTTACACGTATACCGTATACAACTCCCCGTTGACAGTTTGATCGATCGGGAGAGACAGGAGCTATTGTCAAAATCTAAAGTACATACATACATACATACACTTAAAATCGTGGATGGATGCGGGATTTTTGCTTATTGTCTAATTATACTAGTTGTTACATTTGATTTTGCTTGGGTTTTCAAATATTAAAAATTATTTGTAAAGGCCCGTCGTGGCGCAAATGCGTAACACGACTGGTTGTGAATTTGAAACTCAGTCGAGGAAATAAAATATTAAATATTTCTTCGCTTAGCTAACAAAAAAAAAGCTTGTCTTTGAGTTCATCCACTCAATACGTAGGTAATGCCTCAAATTACGCTGAAAGTGGAGAACGGAACGGAGTGTCCAAACACTAAGTTCTCAAGTTCCGTCTACTTACTCTGTCGTATGCGGAATACAGCGGTAAAGTCATATATTTGATACAACTGAGTGGGTGTCAAATTCGAAATAGCCGCATTTATAGTGGACCACTGCTATACTACGATGGTGTGTCCAGACCCTGCATTTCACACACATTTTCGTTCACTACTTTTTGTTAGATTGCATGTTAATTGGCGAAAGCTTTGTCCTTTTCACCAGAAAAAGCCAGAATGAAAATATTAAATTAGTCCGTTCCGTTCCTCAGTTTCTGCTGAATTTAAGGCATTGCGTGTTATGTGGCGTCACTCAACGCCGCGTTTTGCCAGAGCGAAGAAATGAAAACATTGAATATTTAAATTGAAAATAATAAATATTTCATATACTTGAGTGAAGATCGAACCCACAACCTGCCGTTTACAGTCGCACGGATACACCTCTGCGGCACAACAGGCCTCAAACATAATAATTATCCTCAAAAATCTTTATTTTTAGAAGAATTTCATATCGCCCGTTCCGGCACGAGCAAGTGCGCTCAAAATCTGTCGGTCGCTGATCGATCACCACATTACCAATACTGTGAACGAGAGAATTATTATATTATATATATTTTTATTTATAAATATATATGGAAGATTGACATTTTTGTTAGCTACGGGCTTTTGGCCTTTGAATTTTTTTTTGTTAACGCTTTTTTTTTTTTTTTTGGTATCGATATGTTATTTTTCGTGAAAGCGATGCGGGGAATTTTGGTAGTGTGTAATTTTGTGTAGATTTTACATTATAGGTTACAATTGATAATTTTTATTTGGCGTAATCTTTCTTTTTTTTTGTTTTTGTTCAGTTTCACGCTGTATCCCGCACATAGGGTAGGTAGAGGGAACGTCGTGCTCAGACACTCCGTTCCGTTTCCGTCACGTTCCGTTGACGTCTCAATCACGTTGGTGTCTATCTATATGTATACTATGATTTTTGTGGGTACGACATTCGCTAGACTATACTATACATTTACATTTAAAATTCTGTCAAGTGCAAGTTGGATTTGCGATCTAAGGGTTCCGTACTAATTTTGATGTGCATTTATTTTGTATGAGATAAGCTTCTTTTTTTTTTATGGAAAGACACGGCAAACGAGCGTACGGGTCACCTGATGGTAAGTAATCACCGCTGCCCACGGCCCCGTGTAGCACCAGAGGAGCTACAGAAGCTTGGGCACCGGGGCCCGGCATTACCCAATGTGAAACGCAGTGGCTGAAGCCACTGCTTAACGCCGGTCTTAAATGCCGGGGGTGGTAATAATCCGGTCGAGTCTACCCATGCATGTTGCCATTGCTGACAACGTGACTCTCCCACTCGTACATCAGTCGCCCCTTACTACACCATCAGTACCAGGGTGATCCTATTCTAAGCCGGAATCACATGGCAAAAATACTATAATTATAAGTCTGAATTATTTTTTCTGTGAAATACCTATAAGTTTTCACTTATCGGATTTTTAAATTTATATTGTATATTTTCACTTCGTGCCAACTTTAATAATTGTATGTCCACGGGAAGTAACCTACCGAGTTTAATTAAGCGGCAGATTTCATACAAAATGTAGTGGAAACGATGGATATGCTCATATGTGACGTGACCTGAATATTTGGTACCAATTCAGAAGTCATTACAGACAGACAGAGAGACATTGCAATAATAGTAAATTTTATATATATATATATATATATATATATATATATATATATATATATATATATATATATATATATATATATATATATATATATATATATATATATATATATATATATATATATATATATATA
>DWMZ01001748.1:0-15560 GCA_018249855.1 Eueides tales michaeli
TATATATATATATATATATATATATATATATATATATATATATATATATATATATATATATATATATATATATATATATATATATATATATATATATATATATATATATATATGTATATATTTATTTCGTTTTAGCAAAGTGAAACTTTTAGTGGTCATACAAAACGATACTTTAAGTGGCCACAATTATTTTTAACAGAAGCTGCTATGTTACATAGTTGCTGTATTTTAATCTATTCTTATTATAATTAAATATCTTAAATAAAATAAAGAATTAATTAGGCTACTTAGCTATAGAGTCACTATAAAGTATTAACAAGCCGCGTTTAGGGTTCAATTTTAGTGTTTTAAAATACCTATCTTAAATAAAATATCTTAAGTAAAATATCTTAAATAAAATAAATAATTTCATAGTCGTTAGTCAACACTTATGATATATGTCTATATTGAGAATTTACAAAATAATTAGAATTACAGATATACGGACAGATAACAATAACTATTAGAAAATTATAATTTTACTTCATTTTATACAAAGTGAGTGACTGCCAATTCAAGTTTGTCAATTTTATTTTCGTTTCTTTTTGTTGTACTTCCTGTACACATACAATCCTGCTAGTTGTGCAGAAGCTTCAACCCGCACTTGACAGGTTTTTTTTGTTTACGAGTACTAGTGTTTCGGTGGTTCTACCTAATATTACCTCTGCAAAAACTTTAAAAGTCAAAATATTATATTAATTATTTTAAAAAAATCTTTAATTCATATTTATTATTTAAAATGTTTAGTTTATTACATAAATGAAAATTGGTTGGAATTTGAAAATAACCAAAACAAATTGACAATGCAACGTTAAATCTCTAGCAATAAATTATAATGTTCACAGAATATATGCACCGCGGAGAAGTTTTTGTTATTGGCAAAAAGAATATTAGGGGTTCAAAATGAGACAGTAAAATGTCACTGTATACACTATTATTAAATTAACAAAACTAGTTTCATAGTGAAAACATAAAAAAACTCTGTACGACAAGTAAAAAACTTTAGTGTTAAAGAAGGTACTCTAAAAAAACTAAACATTTTGAGAAAATAAAAAAAAATACTTACATTACCTGGGACAGCGTCTAGACGGGAAAGAAAATTGATATATTTTTTTAAATATCAAATGAATTTAAATTAGCTAAACGAAGTTTACTAAAATATAACAATAAAATATATAACAATAAAATTGTTTTAAATGCTGTGGATATATACGTGCGCATAAATGCACAGATAAACAGACAAAAAATAAATAAATGTTTTTAAAAAAATAGGTATTATTGTTTATTTAGATTTTTAATGTATGCTTAGTCGTAGTAAATTAGTTAATAGAAAAACCTCTGTGTATTAGCACACGAAAAACTTAGCTTTTCCTGATCTCGCGGAAACGAGTCACAACAATGTTTTTTGTTATCCGCCTGTCTAAAAAGGCAGTCAGACAGGACAGACAAAAATGTTAAAACCCTTCGTTTGTGTTTTAGTATAGTATAAACAAATGTAGGTCTCTAAAAAAACATAATATACTCTAGTATACATAATATACTTTCGTAAAATAAAAAGATACAATGTCTGGTTGCAGTACCCAATAAATAAAACAATAATAATGCGTGTTTGTTTATTTATGTAGTGTTTGTAAATTGACGATTTCAATAATTATATATTCAAGAAATGCTGTGCCTTTGGTGTCCCGTACAGTACTGTTAATAATTTTTGCAGTATTCATAAAATTCATTCTGACTGTTATTAGATTGTGGTAGTTATATCTTATATAATCTAGCTAAAGCTTCCACAAGCTTCAACGTGTAAACACCGCAATTGTTGAAGCTTCAAACTCACGTAGACCGTTTTCCGAACAGTAGAAACAACGTTTCAATTGCTAACGTGGGGTCCGATTTAGTGAGCGCGCCAGTATCTGTCAGCTGTATTAATAATTCGGATCACTTGTGAGAGTGCTTAGGGGTGCAACAAGTTTTTGTTGTACTTCCTGTACACATACAATCCTGCTAGTTGTGCAGAAGCTTCAACCCGCACTTGACAGGTTTTTTTTGTTTACGAGTACTAGTGTTTCGGTGGTTCTACCTAATATTACCTCTGCAAAAACTTTAAAAGTCAAAATATTATATTAATTATTTTAAAAAAATCTTTAATTCATATTTATTATTTAAAATGTTTAGTTTATTACATAAATGAAAATTGGTTGGAATTTGAAAATAACCAAAACAAATTGACAATGCAACGTTAAATCTCTAGCAATAAATTATAATGTTCACAGAATATATGCACCGCGGAGAAGTTTTTGTTATTGGCAAAAAGAATATTAGGGGTTCAAAATGAGACAGTAAAATGTCACTGTATACACTATTATTAAATTAACAAAACTAGTTTCATAGTGAAAACATAAAAAAACTCTGTACGACAAGTAAAAAACTTTAGTGTTAAAGAAGGTACTCTAAAAAAACTAAACATTTTGAGAAAATAAAAAAAAATACTTACATTACCTGGGACAGCGTCTAGACGGGAAAGAAAATTGATATATTTTTTTAAATATCAAATGAATTTAAATTAGCTAAACGAAGTTTACTAAAATATAACAATAAAATATATAACAATAAAATTGTTTTAAATGCTGTGGATATATACGTGCGCATAAATGCACAGATAAACAGACAAAAAATAAATAAATGTTTTTAAAAAAATAGGTATTATTGTTTATTTAGATTTTTAATGTATGCTTAGTCGTAGTAAATTAGTTAATAGAAAAACCTCTGTGTATTAGCACACGAAAAACTTAGCTTTTCCTGATCTCGCGGAAACGAGTCACAACAATGTTTTTTGTTATCCGCCTGTCTAAAAAGGCAGTCAGACAGGACAGACAAAAATGTTAAAACCCTTCGTTTGTGTTTTAGTATAGTATAAACAAATGTAGGTCTCTAAAAAAACATAATATACTCTAGTATACATAATATACTTTCGTAAAATAAAAAGATACAATGTCTGGTTGCAGTACCCAATAAATAAAACAATAATAATGCGTGTTTGTTTATTTATGTAGTGTTTGTAAATTGACGATTTCAATAATTATATATTCAAGAAATGCTGTGCCTTTGGTGTCCCGTACAGTACTGTTAATAATTTTTGCAGTATTCATAAAATTCATTCTGACTGTTATTAGATTGTGGTAGTTATATCTTATATAATCTAGCTAAAGCTTCCACAAGCTTCAACGTGTAAACACCGCAATTGTTGAAGCTTCAAACTCACGTAGACCGTTTTCCGAACAGTAGAAACAACGTTTCAATTGCTAACGTGGGGTCCGATTTAGTGAGCGCGCCAGTATCTGTCAGCTGTATTAATAATTCGGATCACTTGTGAGAGTGCTTAGGGGTGCAACAAGTTAAACATAACCGAACAGAGTATTTTTTGATATAAACATAAGAGCAGTATTTAGTGTATTCGATGAAGATGGTAATATGCTTGTATTTCAAGCATTTCCCGCAATCAAGGAAAGTGACGATAGTGACCTTGACGTAGAACGTCAAAATAATGTCAATACTCACGATGCTAAAGGTCCGACCCGTCAGTACTGTAAGCACTACTTAAGTCACATGTAACGTCAAAGTCACACGAATTTTACCGCATCTGTGGTACGATATTACCGCCGTTTTGATCTGCTATCGTGACAGCTGTCAAAACTGAATTAATGTTTTAATTAATATGTCAGATAAAAAAAAACACGAAATACAAATATTTTCATTTTTAAGTTTAAGTACCATAGTATTACGACGATTTGATTTTATTTTCCTGCGTGAATCTCATAGAAATATCTATTTTAGTAAATAAACGCAAAAGAGCGATTATATATAGACTATAAATTTACTTTGTACTTGCAATAGTAATATTAAATATTTATTAAAATGAGTCTTCAAGATCGCTTGAGGCCTATTATAAAATATTTTAAAGTGGGAAGTTTAATTGGAGGAGTAGTGTTGGTAGTAACTTATCATATCAAAGATATTAATAAAAGTATTCGCAAAATCATAAACACTAATGTCTTGAATTTAGAAAAGAAAGTAGCCGTGGAGTATATATACATTGATGATCCATCGTACAACGATACTATTAAAATTGAATCTGATAAAGAAGTTTCAAATAATGTAGGCTTTTCTCGTATATGGAAAAGCTTAAAGTATTCATTAGCTTGGAGGTTGTTATGGCTTTGTCGAAATGGTAATAAAGAGCAACAAAATTTAGCTCTGGAACAATTAGCTGCCTTTAAAAATAATAAGCACTGGGATTGCCTTAAAATTGCACAAGCACTTGACAAAACTACTGCTGTATTACTTGCACGTACACATGGAGTTGATCTACGATATTTTTTGCCACCACCAATACATGTTCGAAGAGCAGCATTAACATCAGAATTATTGTCCTATAAATTTAAAGATATGTTAAGTACAGTACAAACAATTAACCCTCATAGTTGCATTCAACATTTCCTTTCAAAATACTTCATCAACATTCAAGAACAATTAGTTGAAGTTGATAGTATTCCAACAAAACCAGATAGCATTAGTGAAAAACAACTTTGTATTTTGTGTCTTGATGCTATACATCATCATGTATCATTATTTCATCAAACATCTTTCACTAAAGACATTTCTACATCCACATTAATTAAATTGGGCATATTACCTTTATTGGCAGAATTAATGTTAAGATACAAATATGATCCAGAAGTAGAATTTGCAATTTTAAAAATACTTTGTATTCTTAGCCTACATGTTAATCTTTTAACAGATTTTTTCCAAAATGGGCATATTGGTGATCTAGCTCGTCTCTTAAAATCAAAAGACATAAGATTAGCCAGCTCTGCAGCTGTCTCTTTAGCAAATTTGTCAGGAGAATACTGTTATAGACCTGGACTATTTTTATTATATCCATTGTATAGAACACAAGATGTTCAAATGTGTGACACTCTTCTGGTTCATGGTTTACGAGGTGGTGTTTTTGTCACTTGGCGCCAGAGAGATAAAAAGTGGTCTGAGCCTCTAGGTGTTATAGAAGTTGCTGCATCTTCAAATGATTATGATTCATGTGATGAAAATAATATAAATGATACCAACAGATTTTTAGACCCTGATCTTCAACAAGTAATAGAGGATATGAAAGAGTTAGAAGAAGAAGCACTTTTATCTAATGTAGAAGTTATCTTACATGATATACCAATCAATGCAAAAAGAGAAGCTAAAAATTATAATGAGTACACAGCAAACAGAAAAAGGATAGCTTTAGCCCAAGAGAAACAAGATAAATGTAACTATACACAATGTTGGCCAAAGGATTGGCTTCCAAAAGATTGTAATAATTTAAGAATATTAGGGTTTAACTATTGGAGTAAATTATCAGATTGGTTAGAAGGCTGTCCCTTACAAAATGCTGATATAGAATCTAGAGCTCATGAACTTGCCTCTGCTCTATTAGATGCTGGAGTAGGATTGAAAAATATTGTATGGCTAGCCCACTCTATGGGTGGTCTTATAGTTAAACAGTTATTGGTAGAGGCCGCCCAAAGTAATGACTCCACGCTTAGCAATTTGTGTACTAAAACTAAGGCAGTATTATTTTACAGCACTCCGCACAGGGGCAGTTCTCTAGCAACTATGCCACGTGCAGCAGCTGCAATTCTTTGGCCATCTCAAGATGTCAGACAATTACAAGAAAATTCACCAATGTTAATAGAAATGCATAATGTATTCATAAAATTTGCCAAACTATACAAATGGGAAACAATTAGTTTTGCCGAGACTTTACCTACTCTTATCACTGCCTTTAAAGTCCCAGTAAATTTTGTGGAGCCCCACTCTGCAGACTTGGGTCATGGTGTATTTTATCAACTTCCACTTGATCACTTATCTATTTGCAAACCAGCTACACGGCAGTCAATTTTATATACCACAGTATTAGATGTGTTACAAAGGGCAACAGTCTGTGATGCTAAATTAAAAAGGTCTAATTCATATTTACGAAAAGTTGCAGATGTTATTAGGCTGATTTTAGATAGCAGGGCCAAAGAAATAAAGAAATCTCACGATACTCACAATATCCCTAGTAGACAAGGCATTGAACATATATTATTACAGGCTTTTACAGATGATTTTATGTCATAGTCTTATCTTTATTTAAAATGCGTTGTAAGTAAATTTGTGAACATTTTTTTTTGTAAGAAGCAACATATTTTAGTACTGTAAATACAAAATAGATTTTTAAAGTACATAAATTTAATTGAAATAAATGTCATTTATAATGCTTGTGTTTCCAATTATTTTCCAAAATGTCATTTTCAAGAACTTAATTTTGAAGAATTGAAACTGTTTAGAGACTATAATAGCACAGTGGAACGAGCCAAAAAAATGTTAAAGAAGAAATAATTGGTTGCTTTATATGAATAACACAAATAGCTTACTAAAATGATTTATAAAATATAATTATCAATGCCCTGTTAACTATGTTAAGTAGTTAATAACTTTTCTGAAAGTTCTCTTTTATAACTGTTTATGCCCGAAAAAATATCGTAAGTGGTAAAGTTATGAAAAATTATCATAAGTGGTAAGTTATAATAATTTTCAACATGGTTTTCTATTTTGTTTGTTTTGCGCTGCTGTATGCGGAAAAATTATGAACTAAATAAACTTTAACAGTAAGTTCTGAAGATGGCGTTAGCTGCATGCTATATATGCGTACTTTAAATTTACTTATAGATAAGATAGAGGGCATGAATACTTTAATTATAAATATATATAAACTATTTTTAAGGCATTTTCATATTTTAGTACTTCAAATTAGGTATTTTTTTAAATCATAATAACATATTTCGTGGCTTGTAAATTTTCAGCGACATCTTCTGGAATTTGAATACTTCTTACTTGTATTATTTATTGTTACCTACAACAGAGTTCGCTTCAAGCCAAAACTATTTTACGAATTCTACTGCAATTGTAAATTGTTCATTGATGTTTGAAAATACCCTTTGTTATAGTATTTATTCATTAGCTACTAGAACAAAGGGTTTTTTTTATTAAATAAAAGTTTAATTTTATGTATTCGGCGGAAAGTGGGGAACTAATGAATAGCTACAATAACAAAGGATTCTTTTATTAAATAAAATAATAATTTTATATAGGTATTCGGCGGAAATGGGGAACGGAATGAAGTGACTTAAACATTAGGTTCCCAAGTTCCTCCTGTCTACTCTGCCATGTGCGGGTAGCTATGAGTAATTTTATATAACTTATTTTAATTATTAAAAAAAATCCAGTTTATCGCATGTGGGTGTGAAAGAAAATAGATATGGATAGAAATAAAATTATTCTTAACTTTAATTACCAATTCCATTATTATGACTCGTCCAGCAACTGGAAGCAAAATTATAAGCAAGTTATTCATTTGAACCTTTCTGTATTAGATATATCTTAACACATAAAGATAAATATATTTAAAATGGTGATGGTTTCAATAAATATGCTTGCCTATACTTGGTATGCTACTTATACTTTAAATCTCTGAGCTATGTTTCGACATTTAAAAACATCTGTCGTAAATATGCCTCTACACATTGTTCTAAAGGTTCATTGTGATTAAACGACAAATTTAACTTAGTATAATCGTTAAATTAAGTTTACATTATTATGGATATATTTTTAGGGTTCCAAGCATCAAATAGCTGAACCAGTTTTATGTTCAATATGTTGTCCGTCCGTCAGTCTGCCAAGATCATCAAAATCACAAAGAGGTCCCGAGCAGATATTATTATTAAATATTCAAGTCTACGATCCACTGGAGAACCGACCAAAAATAAGATTCCAAGTTAAGGCGCTCAAGAGATACGAACATTTCGATGGTACCGGTAAAATATCGATATTGAAAAATGTTGGTTTTCAGGAGAGCAGCTTTAATTTTTACATAGCTCAATAAAAGGTGTTGAAAAAAATTATAGAAAATATTTTTATTATTTTTTGAAAATATCCAAAAGAATTATCCTTATTAGTAACTCCTAGAAACCGATTGAAGCATCGTTTTTAAACATGTTGAATTTATATATATAGTAATGAAATTTGGTAATACAATTTGAAATTAATACTTATACTTGTAATACAAATAACGAAAAAAATCAGAAAATTAAAAATTTAAAAGTATTTTACGGTAAAAGTCATTACACTAGTACTCTTTTCAGGGGCCTATTGTGATACGTGCGACGATAAACTTGTGGGTTCGATCCCTACTCTAGGAAAGGAAATATTTTATATTTTCATTTATTCGCTCCGTTAACTTGCTCCCATGGTAAGGCACGGTGTGTTCCACCATTCAGCAGGCAATGTGTCAAATTTTGGCAGAAAGTGAGTAACTAACATGGGGATATGAACAATAGGTTCCTAAATTCCTTTTGCCTTCCATGCCATGCTCGGATACAGCATAGAGCACAAAAATATCGTACGACATTAGTGTATATGCCACAAACAAATGTTAGTACAGTTTATGAAGTTGACTACAATTTTAAAATTGATACGGAACCCTTGGTTAGAGACTTCGACTTTAACTGGACTGGTTTTGTTCTTATTTACAAACATATATTTATCATGTTAGTTAAGTTTTGTTAAGGGCATAAAATAAAATAGAAGGTTCAAATGGAAAGAACTCACTTTATCATATAAGTCACCTTAAAAATATCAGTATCCATGGTCTTGTACTAATTATATATAAATGCAAATTTTCTAAAATTAAAAATTAAAAGAAGGCACGGGCTTCACGGGCCCGTGGAAGCTGTTTTATTAGTATAAGCTTATTTTATTCGT
The DNA here is from genome assembly GCA_018249855.1 of Eueides tales michaeli. Classification (NCBI taxonomy): domain Eukaryota; kingdom Metazoa; phylum Arthropoda; class Insecta; order Lepidoptera; family Nymphalidae; genus Eueides; species Eueides tales. The sequence continues at coordinate 8,887 of DWMZ01001748.1, forward strand.
AATTTACTTATAGCATAGGTAGGTATGTTTTACATTTGTCCATGGAATGAACATGCTGAAAAGGTACCATAAGGTCCGCATTTCATGAGACAAGTTAGGAAGATCGATACGGAGCACATCGAGTGGTTACCATGGTGATAACGCCTTGGTGACCGACTTTCTGCCGACGCCGAGTCCGTCAATTACACCACAGAAAATTATTTAAGTTTCACCTAACTAAAGGAATAAGCAATTTTTATGATAACATTCTGAATATTAATGGTAGAGATAAAGCTGGTCTTGTTGTTTATTAAAATTCACGATTTAAATATCTATCTAAATTTTTATTTTAAAAATAGATTTTTCTTAATCCGTGAAGATTTAAAAATATTAAAACCTTTACACTTTTGTTAATAATTAAAAATTGCAAACAAATGTGATCAATAAAAAAGATTACTACATATTACAATTTCACACCTTCAATTTCTCCGTCAATAAATTGCAGTGGCTAGTCTACTTTTGAGCTCACTGAAATTTCCCTTTGTTCTATGATGTTTTCCTTTCTGTACAACGTGCTTGAACATTACTAACTAACTGCATCCATACTTAATTCTTATCAAGATTTGTATATAACTATTAAATACTAATAATCTATTATAATATTATCTATTACTTATGGTTAATAATAGAGCATATTAAATCGGCCTGCTTACTTTTTTTTATTTAAATTAAATCTTCAGATTGTTGTTTTAAGAGTTAATCATTTACATTTGTTAGAACATTTCTAGTAACGCTGAGTTTCCGATATAACAAGGTTCGAGAACACTGCAATCAGAACTTAACCTCACTAAATTAGGTCATCGATCAATAATTTCGCAGTGCGATGTGAAATTAAAGCAAAATAAATTATTCCGATCAAATTAGAATACATAGCTTGTTTAAGCTTAATTGAATTAGTTATATTCAATAGAATCATATACACTTATTGAGTATTATCATTAATTATATATCTACAACTAAAAAAATAATATTAAGGCTTCATACATTTCAGCACGTAGGCATATATAATAATTGTGGACTACAAATATTTTTTGTCACGAAAGCCATGCTAATTACTTTTAATTTCTTAATGAGCATAACATTATTAGAAGTATGTAAAATAATATGTGGGCTCTTATATAATAGACATATGTTAAGGAACACATGTATGTTGGTTTTGGTTACTAAAGGTACCTAACCTTCGGCTTACGTAATTAGCTGATGTCATGAGGCCAAGCTTACAGTAGCACCGCATTCTAGCACAGCGATATCGGGAAACGGTACTCGTCTATAATTAATTATAATTTAACTTCAAATTCAATTGTAAATACATTACATATTTTACAAATATTTGAGGCAATTCATAATGTTTCGTAATGGGGTTTATTTATATAGACCTTTCTTTAGTCAACCAGTTGCGGTCTGCCGCCACTATATGCAAAAATTTTACATCAAATAATACCTCAGAATAAATAAGGTGTCGTCAATATTAATAAAATAGTTTTTGTGAGAAATGAAAAATAAATATTTGTTGCTAAAAACTCCACAAATATTGTTTATACAATGTACAAAATTAACTTTAAATTTATAAGTTTCATTTCTTTATGTTTGTGGTAATTTTACCCCTAAAACGAATGTAACGATACAAAAAAAATACTATGTTGGAAATTATAATAGCTTAGCAAATTAGTAATATAGGTACAACCAGAGCCGAAACATTTTTGAGTACTTTTATGTTTTAAGTTCTTATAATTTGATTTTTGGGAAAATAATGTATTTCACGTTTAAGCATCATTAGTTTTTTGTGGACTTTGTCTAAAGTATTTTAAATAGAGATTTTTGAAGTATTGAGAATTGTGAATACGACGATTAAAAATGTCAGAAGGAATGTCAAATTTGTAACTTTTTTGGAAACGAATAAGTCTTTGTAACTACAAAAGCTGTAACTTGGTAATTTCATTTATTTGTCGTAAATAAACTGTTATTAATAAGGTTATAAGCAAAATAATTATAAAAAGACGTTAAAATGTGTCTTTTATCACGCACTATTTTAGTTTCTACTAAAGAATTGGAGGAGGAGGATGGAGTTATTTATTATATTACTTTCTTATGGTTAATAATTATTACTTATGTACCATATTGGTTGATTAGTAGAGTTATATTTATTTATCTATTGTAGCTTTGTTCGTTCATTCGTTCGTTCGTTCTTCGTGGTAAGAGGCTGAAGAAGAAAGAAGACCTCAGTTTTTTGAGAACACAGTATCGATGATTCTAGAGAAGGGCATGTATAAAGGGATTGAGTGAACGAAATGAGAAACGTAATGAGAAATGAAAAGATCTTAGCTTTAAAAAGCTACAATTAATTGAACGAAGAAACTAAAAGATTAATTTAGAAAAAAAAATACAACATTTATAAAATATTATAATATCTTTTTAGGTATCCAAAATAAGTTTTTTTAAAACGTATTAAGCGTTACATAGTTTTTATATTTGTATTTTTTATACTACAAAAACCATAATTGTAGTTCGCAAAAGTAATAAACCAACGCTGGACTAGAATTTACGAACAACTTAGATATTGTAGGTATTTTCGTGATCAAATGTGAAAGTGAAGAGGGAATGAAATTATTGTAAATGGTAAAACGCCAAGTTATGAGGTAAAAAAATATTTTGTCACAATTTGAACGGCGTAAATAAATTAAAAATTGTCTGAGTCTAGGATCCTTTGCCCCGGAATATACTTTGATACTAACTCTGAATATAATAAAATATATTTCTAAAATTTAACAGTTTTCACTATTACGCTTTCCAGAATCGATATTTATTTTAAAAATAGGTTCTTAAATATTTTTATTAATAAATGGAAACAAATTTTTATCTGACCATTCAATGCCAATTTAATCAGTATTTAAAAGTATAAGTTATTTTATTGTTTTAGAATAGTGATTATATTTTTTATATATAATCATCACAATATCCATATATATATATATATATATATATATATATATATATATATATATATATATATATATATATATATATATATATATATATATATATATAAGAGCAATAGAGCAACATTTTGATACTTTGTAATTAAAATATAGTAGATAATGCGGCACTATGTCGACAGTACGCCGACACTGTTGTCACTGGGTCGACAGCATGCTATTGATCCAAAAATCATCTTGACCTACTTTCGTCTCAACAAAGTTTGTACCAACATCGACACTGTTTCTAGATTTAAGAGAAATTTGTTTAGTCAAGGGATAAATAAAGGATAGACAAAGGATATGATTTTTCTGGACGGTAATAATTTAAAGCGGTTGTATGATACCAAATGACTATTATAGAGCTATTTTTTTCATTAAATTTCTTGGTCTCTTTATCAGTTTAACCACTGAATATTCCTGAGTATAAACTATTAAGTGTAAAATTTCTCTACTCCTTAATACTTAACGCTAGGTTCCCAAATTCCCTCTTCCTACCCTGCCATGTGCGGAAGCTAAGCGAGTGAATTCTTTCCCTCTGAGACACCGGTAGGCTAGATAGTAGCTAGCGTTGTCAAATGTGAATGTAAGTTGTAAGCTTATTTGTTACGCTTTCCCGCCAAAATTCTCACTCTTCAGCCAGCTACTGCCATTGTGACAACTTCAAAGTCTTCTAAATAATATCTTATTGACTATAACTCCGGCTGTTTTGACTTATTGTATATTAAATAAATATCCATATAGCTAACACATGTGAAAAGTAAAGGTTAGTATCACATAAAAGTACAAATATAATAAATTAGATACAGTAACAATATTTAATTACATTAATTTATCTATTATACTCAAAAAACAATGCTTAATATATTAAGACATTATTTTTTATCGGCTCCGTTCCGTTCTCTACTTTCCTCTGAATTAGAACTGTATTTATTCATAATTCTGTTACATACATATTTTTCTTTTATTTGAAACTCACCTCAAATAACTGTGCATCAAATTGACAATGTGATGGACAGACAGATAAATGCTGAAATCTGGAGCATTTCAATCAGATTCAATTTAGCGTTTAACCTATGCTAAACTACAAGTACCTCCACTCTACATATTTACTAAATTTGAACTTTATTTTAATGGTGTACAGGTTATTTTATTGTGTCTTCTATATTTTAATGATACTTAGCGTACGTAGATAGGAAACAAACTGAATTGGATCTTACGTCTACTTCAACCTGTGAAGTAATGTACAATTTTTGAATTTTAAACTTTTTCAATGCATTAAGACATAACGTCTTTGTAAGGTATAAAATATTCGTGGCAAATAGTCACAAGGTTGTAAATGTAAACTCGACGTTTGTGGGTTCGATTCTAATACGTTGGAATTAAATATTTAATATTTTCATACCTCGCTCCGGTAACATGGCAAACGACGTTGAATCCACTCAATGCGACAATTTGGCGGAAGGTGAGAAATAGAGTGTGTTAATACAAGATTTCCTCTTTCTGCCCTGCTGTATATCTACAGCATGGATTTTGATTGATTAGGAGCTTTTTTTCGTTTTTATATTACAACCTTTGTGTTGAATCCTCCATTTTTTTAAATATCATAAAATAAGCTATTTGTAACGCATAATAATGTGAAGAAAGTCCCCAATTAATTAATACTTTCAACAAAATCTTAAGTATTTATATCTAGAAAATAACAAAAGTATACTTTCTTTTATATATTAATAAAAATCGACATCACCTAATTTATAAAAATACGATTTTTTCTATAAACTTTTACACAATCTAGGCCAAGGCTATGCTGCAGCCTAGTGGGTGATAAACTGTTTGAACTCAATATTTAACTTAACAAATACATGTATATAATGATAGTGTTTTTTAATTCGTTTATACTGTAATAGACAAATGGGTGCACAGTTACTAATCTATACTCAAAAATATTTCTTATAGCAATAAACAAAATTAATGACATTACGATTTAGTTACATATATAAAAGTAATCTGTCTATGTATTGCCCTTGGAAATGGGTTATTACCATTCATTACAGATAGAAAATTGGAATAACGTTTGGTTTTAATTGTATTAAATGAAATTATTTTTACACAGAAGGTGGAACACGCATTTTGTCTTCTATTCTAATATTAATATAAATTTAAAATACAAAAGTCAAACAATTGAAAAGATGGCAGTCTTTGTTTGTGGCAGTCATTTTACAGGCAACCATGTGTTAGAGCTAAGAAAGAATAAACTTTAATTTGATATATGGTTAATGATCTATAATTCATTTAACACGTAAGTGCAAATAATGAACATTAAGTGAACTGTTTAAACATAGCAACACAAAGGTTGCGGCAGACTGAGAGGTGGCAACCAATTTTCTTTGATTTTTTTTTATACGATCATAAAAAACATGCTTGCAATTGATTAACAGAAATTCATTTTCATAATTCAAATTAAGGGTGATTGCGGCTGGAAAAATCCAGGTAACCATGGAAAAACCAATAATAGTTTGACTGTTGATTAATTTGCTATTGACATTAAAAATATAGGTAATCATAGGCCAATAGAGAATACTAAATTTTCTATTATATATAGAGATTAAAGTAAACGGGAAGTACAATATTGGGAAGTATAGATATATATCTATAGGTGTAGATATGGGAGTAGACAAACTTAAGATCAAGGACGTACGCACTTATTTTTTATAAATGAACTTCAAGTGTAATCTAGTATTAGTCTTTACCTGTAATACGAATTACAATTTTACGATTTTTCTTTTACTTTTTTTGGTAGTCCTCATTTTTTGCCAAGATTTTCATTGTGTTCTTCGTTTTGATTATGCGGCGGATTACATACAAAATGCAGAAAAATCTTTTAAAGACTTGATGACGAGAAAATTAATATTTTTGTACACCAAAGGGCCCGTAATGTAAATATTTGATATTCATTTCAGATGTCAAGATGAAAACACAATAAAGTGATCATATCCGTTTTTCTGTTTTGAGATACGGAACCCTAATATATTAAAAAACTTCTATAAATATATATATTTTCTATAAAAACTTTTAAAAATAAATATAAACACAATTTACTATTTGAATTTCATTTTATAATACACTTGTACATTTATTTTTAATAATTATGTATCAAAACAGTCAAAACGAATTTTACATCTAAATATTTTAAACCTTGCCTAGAGGCTTTCTATTTAAAAGAAAGGCTTTCAGAAATGAAACCAGGTCATGATATGTTTTATGAATGCGCAGAAGTTGACACGGAAAATTGGATACTTTTATACTCTACTACCTATATTCATTTCTGTACAAATGTTTTGTCTTTATATGTGGTTTTGTATACTAACTGTCCTATATGGTATATTCTGAATGTAGAAAAGTACCTTCTTGGTAATAAAGAAAGTACGTAAAAATAAAATATTCAATATATCATGTTATTGTAATTATAGCATTCGCTAAATCTTAGCTTTAAAATGTGAATCCTTCATTATTCGCCTATGTTTTATGGATCAAATTAAAAGTTTATATATATATATATATATATATATATATATATATATATATATATATATATATATATATATATATATATATATATATATATATATATATATATATATATATATATATATATATATATAT
>DWMZ01001749.1:0-15559 GCA_018249855.1 Eueides tales michaeli
TGTGTTGAATTTTGCTACGCAGGAATATATGGAGTCCATAAGGGATTCTACGTGAAGCAATTTATTTAATAGCTTCTTTGTGTTCGAGTATATGAAGTAATGATGTATAAGTAATAAATTATCTTTTGTTTTAACCTTTGCTTTGTAAGCAGTACATAGCAGGATTGGCAGTGGGAACTTAGGAACCTATTGTTAAGGCACTATGTTCCCATTAATATTTTTCAGTTCACCATTTTCAGCTAAATTTGAGGCATTGCGTAATGAGTAGCGGAATTCAACAAGCCTTTACTTCGTTACCAGAACGAGCAAATGAAAATAGTCAATATTTCGTCGCCTTTCCAGTTACATACTTGTGGACCTGCCTCATGACAGGCCTCATTATTATGATTAGGAATATTTTGTGTCAAATCTCGCTGTTTTCCGTTTTATAAGTCTTATACCGTATGCAACACGGCAGCCAAAGAGAACATAGTGTCTTTTCACCATGTCTTGATTCAAGACGCAGGAATTTATTGACTTTATGTGAACCGCTGTGCCGTAAGAAAAGTAATGACTGTGATTGTACTGTAACCAGTGATAACTGGTAAAATTTTCTATATTTAATGCGCCTGAAAAACAACATGTTGTAGGTTCGATCCTAATTTAAGGAAATGAAATTGTTCGTAATTTAATTTCTTCAGAAGCCAAAGTGTGGCATTGAATTCCGCCATTCAAAACGCAAAAATTCAAATTTGACGGAGAGTAGGGAACGGAGTATCTTAATACTAAATTCACAAATTCCCTTTATTTACTCTTCCATGTGCTTAATATATATAGCGTTAAGTAAAGCCAATAAAATATAATCTCTTCAGTAAGATTATTATTATGAGATTCAGAATTTAGAGCAAACACAACTATTAATACTCTTAATCTCTCAACAGAGTAAGCTTGCGAGCCAAGTGTACACTTTAGGGATGCCTTTACAATGAATTTGCTCGAGCTCAATATCGATAATCTATAATAAACTAAGACCTATAGTAGCGCAGGTGCACAAGGTTGCTGTGAGGGTGTTCGATCCACACTCAAGGATATGAGTTTTTTAATTTTTTCAATTTAAATATTTGAATAAGAAATACCTTACACTAGGTTCCCAAGTTCCTTCTGCCTATGCTGCCATGTGCGGGTTACGTATACCTATAAACAAAATGCCACACACCATTATTGGCAAGTCAATACTTAATATTACATGTAATTATAGGCTTATAATATATATCTATAAGAAATTGAAAAATTGAGTTAAACAAAAAATATTTAATCAAAGTAGAGGCTGTCATGGCACTTGGGCATAATTGTGCGACTGAAAAATCCGAAGGTTGTGGATTCTATTTATTCTCAGGGGGTAATAAAGTTATAAATATATTCATTTATTATTTATAGTAATGGGACAAAGCGCAGTGTTATATTTAATACTCCATGCCCTTCATTCAACACCAAATGTTTAAAGAATTCGTCGGAAAGTGGGGAAAGGGGGGTTCCTCCCAAATTGGAGGTACACTAGGCTCTCCAGGTCCCCTTGGGCTACCTTGGTATGTGCATAATACATCGTGAAGCTAGTGTACAAAATAAACCAAATTGTTTTATAGTAAAGCTTAACTTTTAAGAATACCAACTCGGTTAAGAAGAAGAATTTCTTGAGATTGTAATTATGATAAGAGGTGGAAATTAAAATTTGTGTTATTCACAATTCCAACAGAAATTTCATTCAACAAAGCATTTATAACGGAAATGTAAAAATTCACGTTTTATCCTACTTGAAGCGAGGTAGGCAAAGGGAACCTAAAGTTAAGAACCTCCATTCCCTTTTGTCGCTGGATTTTCGAGACTTTCCGTTTTAAGATCAGGAAAATTATAATAGAAATAAATGTTAAGTGTTCTGATAAAAATAATGGAAAATATCTGTAACAAACATACCATTCGATGAAATCTAAGATTTTAAAGTATTCCTTGTTGAAATAGTTATATTCTATTTTATACACCTACCATCCGAAACCAAAGTAAGATTTACCCATTTTAGTTTATTATATAGAAACTTATAAGCATTTTGTGGGGAAAAGAACTTACAATATTTTCAAAAGTCGTAAACAAAATTACAATTATATTACAAATTAGTTTCTACACCAATCGATCCTTTAATTAAGTTAAATATAATAAAATCAGCGACATGACAGAAATGTTCTGTTTCAAGCTGTTATAATTAAAGAAAGACGAAAAACAATTTTAAACCTTATATTTCAGTAATTAAATTCAAAATCCTCTAAAATCTTGTGCCGCGCAAGTAAAACTTTGTATTATGATTCATTTGCCTGTCAAACTCTGACAATTCAACGGACATCGCCACAAATCGCTCAACGGTAATGAGTTTTATATTAATTTGAATAGTTCGCGAAATTTAAAAAAATACTATTTAAAATAGCATCTCGCTGGATTTCAAAACACATGGGAACCTAGTGTCACAGGATCCGTTCTCCTTACGTCATCTTCTTTCTCCAGTCAATTTTGGAGACATTGCGTATTGAGTGGCCGAACTTGTAATAAAATAAGACAATAGTCTCACGTTGTATCCTGCATATGAGTTTCCTCACTTACAAAAATTTTAAGACATTATAAGTAAATTGCGTAACTCAACGCGGCTTGTCTTATTATTTTTTAACAAATATTAAATATTTACATTTCCCCACTCTAGTAAGACAAGCGCTGCTTTGAGTTCAGCTACTCAACATTCTGAGAATTAAGGAATTTGACAAAAAATGGAAAACGGAAGCATCTTAATGGGGAATGGAATGTCTTAACACTAGGTTCCCCAGGTTACCTCTGCCAACTCTGCTAAAAATAGCATCAAAAATAGCAGTTTACATCTACAACAGTTCACGTTTATAGTCGCACACTTGTGCCACTGCGCAATGACTGGCCTATAATAATAAATATTTTTTTATTTTTATTACTACCAAGACGTGCAAAATGTAATATTTAATATCACACAATTTTCTCTAAAAGTAATAAAAGTGTTCTGTAAAATGCCGATATTATGACATTAAATGTAATAAAGGTGCTTGTAAGTTCTTAACCTAAGGCACAAGATTTAACGAGTTCCTATGGGAACCTAGTGTTAACACACTTCATTCCGTTCCCCACTTTCCGCCAAAAAGTCTCTCAAACTAAAAAATGTTGATAGCCAAATATTTTTTTAAATTTACAAATCTAAACCAAAAACCGATATGAGGCGGAACTTAACAGCACACTTTATCTACTACAGCGGGAAAGAATCCCTTTTTTTCAGGACATTCATGACGTAAATGCGTGTGCGGTTGTTAAAGCGTCAATATTTGGGTTCCATATACACTCAAGAAAATACGAGTAAAATACCCGTCACCACGGACTACTGTAAAGTGTTCGAAACGTCGGGTTTCCAAAAATGTTACTCAGTCAATATACGTGACTAATCCGTTTAAGTGTTTCGCGAAAATCAAAGATACCTTTAAAATATTTACTGTTTTCTCGCTTTGGTAACGAGGCAAATGCCATCAAATTTCGCCACTCAACACGTAATACATTCCTTCAGCGTTCAAAGGAAAATAGGGAATGAAAGTGACTTAAAAGTTGTTCCCAGGTACCCAATGCCTACCGTGCTATGCGGAGAAACTAACAAAAAATCATTCCCACGAGTGGAAGTTGAATCCACAACAGTCGCGTTTAATTCATTCCAACAGTGTGTCACGGCGGAAATATCTACGTTATAGTAATAAACATACAAATGATCCAACAAAATGAATATGAACCCATGACATTATTCTAAATCGTCCACAGTTATATAATCATATTACAACACTAATTTTCTTATTTAATTCATTAAAGTACATTACAGTTTTTGTGCTAACCCAACCATTTCATTTTACGGTCAATTTTAAGTTTTATATCTCTTTTAACAAAATTAAATTACTGAGGATGCTTTTGATAGTGCCTTCTAATGTTATTGTTATTGCGTATGTGTTTGCGTAAATTGATTCGAATATCCGTAAAAATAGAAAGAGAACCTAGGAACTTTATGGTTAGGTCCCGTTCGTATTTCGATTATTGTTTTCCTTCCAATTATATATGAAAAATCCTATAACAACGAAAAATGTCTATTGAACTGAGAAACTTTTGCTAATTTTAATTGATAGATTATAAAATGTCGCATTCAAAAATTAAATATTTTATTTATTTTTGAATTTTGTATTTTCGTTTAATCGATCTCGATCGATCGAAGAAGGAAAACTCAACAAGAATTCAGCGATAAGCATGTACAATAGACGTGTTAACGCCAGGTTCTCATTTCCCGTCTGTCCACATTGCCAGGTGCGCATCAAACCGTAAAACTTAAATAATTACTCAAAAACATTTCTTTCGACAAATGACTTTCTCTAATAAATTGTTAGCCAATCATTTACTGAGGTGAGATCCGTGTCGATTATGATGGATCACTAAAGCGATTAGGCACAAATGTTGATGAAAAATTATAGGGGCTGAGATCTACTTAATTTATTAAACATTCTAAATTACCAATAATGTTGTGCCAAAAATCTTAGATTACAAATCTTATTTTGGAATTGTTGATATTATTTTATTTATAAGATTAAGAAAAATCAGGTACTTTGTTCTGTCTGGAAACTTTGATAGGGCGAAGCAAGAAGCTTATGAAAATAAAAAAATAAAAATCCAGTGAAGTACGAGTTTGATTTTTTAAAATTATAATACTCGTAACATTATAATAATATTTATTAATTTCCGTGTTTAAGATTATTTTCCTTTATTTGTACCGTGAGTCCTCTCTTCTTGCCAATTTTTTTTCACAGTATGGTAAACAAAAGAAACTTGACAATTTGAAATTGTGAACAGAGAAAAACGGATGTTATTACCTGATTTCCTCAGCCTGCCACGTGCGTGAGACAAACTACAAATTGTGGGTTCGATCCTAACTTGAAAAAATAAAATAATAAATATTTCCTTGAGTGGGAATCAAAATAAAATAATAAATATGTTCATTTCGTCGCTATGGTAACAAGGTAAAACGCAGCACTGTGTTCCACCGCTCAGTACGCAATTCCTTTAAAATTCGGAGGATAATGCAAAAATAGAGTGCCTGAACATCAGGTTGCCAAAGTACGCTCTACCTACCCTGCTATATACGGGAAAAAAAGATACAAACAACAATTCTGTATTTCTATTATAATAAAGAAAATAATAATATAATACTCTTGTTTCGTACTCATATTTTATACGAAAAAGCCTTTACCATTAAACTATTGAAAGTATGGCCCTTGTCACGAAGTGCTTTTAACGATCCCATCCCAATAAGAGTCAGGTTTTAGTAAATGACTTGCTATCAGCAAGTCATTTACTAAGACCTGCCTCTTATTGTAGGGATATATTTAATAATATGGTAAAAATCAGGCCAGTAGCGGAAGTGTGTGATTTATAGACTCAGGTCATGCTAGAGATCGCGAGTTCGATTCCGACTCGAGGAAAAATTTAATATTTTTCTATGTTCATGGTAACAAGCAGATCCGTTTAGCTAATCTTTACATAATTCCTCCAGAATTCTATTAAAAGTGGGGAACTTTTAGGAACCCAGAGTCCCTGGAGACTCTAATGATTAGATTTCCCCTCGAAAAAATGACTTTTTCGTTTACTCTGGTAGCAAGATACAGTGTGGCGTTGAGTTTCTAAGCTAAATATGCTATGTCTCAAATAAATGTCTATGGGAGAGATGGAATGTCTTATTTCTAGATATCTGTTGTCTGTACTGCTATATAAGCAGTACCTATAAAATCAATCTTAACCTAAAAATAGCACATTTTTAGGTTAATATTGATAAACGAAAAAATGACGTGGATGTAAACAGAAGATGTCTCAACTCTTAAAGAAGAGAATGATAATAATACGTAAATAGAAGTAACACAAGGATTTTAGTTAATACTAAAACCTTCACAGACGTAAACTTAGAGCATAAAGCGTGTAGTTATAAAAATAAATATTTATGCATATTGTCAATAAGTCCTGTATAGTGCAAATAACGTTCTAAATGAGGGAAGCAATCAATATATTACACCTATGGGAAATCAGAGGATTCCCTTTGTACAGAAGGAGGACATGTAAATTACTATAAAGAGTGTTCTAGAACAACTAAAAACGTATAAAAGTTAGCATTAATTCACAGGAATTTTGAAACCTTAAAAATCAGCTTTATGTTTTATTTCGAATTGCAAGATAGGTAGAGGAAATCTAGTGCTAAGACACCTACGTTCCTTTGTCTTCACCGTTTTGAATATGTACACAAGTGTGACGTGCTGGTTAAAACCCTTGGACAGTTTCCCAGGGACGCAGGTTCAAGTACCGCCTTCAAATGTTTATACATATTCTGATAAAGTATTTTTAGTATTCACCGAAATTTAAACAGAAATTAAAACATTTTTTTGTAAGTTATCACCGTACATGAGCTTACATACACCGAATGGATGGCCTCTGAATATAATCTCGGCCTGCCTTAGATCTATCTACGTTCAACGTGCCTTCTATAGGCCTGTGTGTTGAATGTAAAACGATTTTTAATATTCAATTACTTTTTAGACTTTCGTATTGAGGTTATAAGTTTGATTATCAGTTGGATAAAGAATTATTTTAATTCTCTTGCTCTGGTGATAACACAAAACAAATAAGTAGTATAAAATAAAGTATGAGGCCTGTCGTGGCGCAACGGCACAATCGTGTGGCTTTATCTTTTTTATTCAACTACACGCTGTATCCCACCCTTGGCAAGGTAGGCAGAGGAATCTTGAGAACCTAGTGTTAAGACACTTTGTTCCTTACTTGTCCCCACTTTCCGCTGAATATGAAGCGTTGCACGTTGAGTAGCCGCCCTTTGCCTTGTTACCAGGCCGAAGAAATCAAAATATTAAATATGTAATTTTAAAATATTAATTATTTCGAGTGGGGGTGGGTGCAAAACCACGGCTTTGCGCTTTGTCATGTCACCAGAGAAAATAAAAATAATCCTTTCATTTACGTGGGAATCAACATTACTACAATCCCATTTATATTCAAAATCAACTCCATAATATTTATACTAGAAATAACAACAAACTTCATTTTCACACGTATAAATGTTTCTACAAGCTAAGACACTCACTAGAATTTACGTGTAAGCAAATCCTAGCGTTGAAATTAAATTACCTCACATATGCCTTAGATGGAAGCTTTACAACTTAATTCATAGTATTATGGATATAGCGATGTGTTAAAACTTGTATTTGTTGAAATGTTGTCCATTTCAGCTTAAATATCCACTGACTGTGAACGAAAGGGTCGGGGGTTTGATTTTCACTGAGGGGTGAGATTATTTTTTTAACTGATTATCTCGTATATAACACGGAAGGCAGAGGGAAGCTGAGGTAAGCGAGTGATAAGACACTCCTTTTCCATTACGTCACGTCTGTTTTCCACTTTTCAAATTTTAGGCATTGCGTGTTAAGTGGTGGAACTCAACGCCACGCTTTGCCTTATTACTAGAGCGAAGAATTGAAAACATCACATATTAACTATTTCCGAATGAGTATCGAACCCACAACCTATCGTGTACATGTTTGTGCACCTGCGCTACGACAGGCCCCAAAATTGAAAAAAAGATAAAAGAAATGAACCATATTAATTATAAATTGAAAATGGTTTGGATTGAGTGACACTTTTGGAATATTTTATATGTTTGCTCAAATAAATCCGCGTCAGTGAAACGGGCGACAATTAGTAGCGATGAAAGCAATCCGTACATATTCTTAGCAAAGTATGTCTTTGATAAGGTCTTTGTTACGGGTGTCACAAAAATTAATATGTGAATTCCAGTTCAATATTTAAATATTTGAAATAATTCTTTGTTAACTTCACGCTGTGTCACTCATATATAAGAATAGGTAATGGGAACTTGGTAACAACCTAACGTTGAGACAGTACGATACCGTTAAGATACTCGTTACTTACTTCTTACCAAATTCTTAAGGAATCGTTAACTGAGTGATAGAACTCAACGCCGCGCGTTGCCTCGTTACCAAAGCAAGGAAAAGGTAGCATTAAATATTCCATTAGAATAAAATATATTTGGCTTTTTAATTTCAACCTATATACTTTAGTAGTGTAGTTATACAAGCACATTTGACTGGTAACACGATGATGGTTCAAATTTGACTGAGAAAAATTAATCATATTTATTTCCTCGATTATGTAACAAGGAAATATGCGGCGTTGAGTTCCGCTACTCTATTGTGTATGTTTTCTAAAACAGAACGGATCTTGAGAACCAGAGCAAGGCTCAAGACTTACCAAAATGGAGAAACAATCACAAAAAAAAATTAAGCCTTACGTACAATTATATAAAAAATATCTAGAATCCACAGGAAGATCAGAATTTGAATAATTTTAATTGCAACATTTACTCCGTTTAACATTTTAATGGAAATGAAATTTGCATGTGAATTGTTAGAAATGAATAGAAATAGTTCCAAAGTAAGTTCATTCGTGGCGTCGCTCTCTGCACAATATCTTAAAGCGATAAATTCTGTGAAAACGTAGATAATGCCGTACTTTAAAGCGTTTTAGAGTGTACGATTTTCAATTTCTTTTATACAATTAAATAATAGTGTTTCCTGTTTAATACATCGTTGAGAATATTTGAAAACGAAAAGGTAAGAAAAAGTATATAATATCATGTTTATGTTTTTTCAGCTTCACGTTGTTTTCCGCGCGTAACAAGGCTATTAGAGGGAAGTAGGGAACCTACTCTTAAGGTACTCAGTTTCCATTGAGACCCTTCCTTACATGACATCTAGGTTTTTTTCTAGCACACGGAAGTCAATGCTCAAGTAACTAAAATATTTAGCTTTACAAATTCTTTTCATATAATAAGAAAGGCAAAGAGGATTTGTGTCAGATATTATATTTTTTATTTATTGGTGAAAGTTAACGCAGAAGTGAGTCTTGTCAAAGCGGGAAATAAAAATAACTTAATAAAAATAAAAACCACAACGATCACACGTTCTTTTTATTCCCCAATTAAAAAATTATATGTTATGAGTTTGATCTGTCAGACTGTCCGCAGCACCATAGTTCCTGAATAATAAACCGATTTGTTTTTTTTTTGAGTGGAGTAAGGTTTTTAAATAAAAAGATTTCGTGATTGCAATAGGTCTTAGCTATGTTTTATAAAAACAAAATAAGCAATATAAGAGCAAACCATTGCATATTTTTTTGTACTGGATGGTCCTTTATTGATAAAGGCTGTATATTTACATTATTTTCTCAATGTAACCCAGTGTACATGAAATCTGATTAAACATGATCACACATGCATATTCTTTTTATGGTAGACAAAAAGAACCTGGTGTTAAAATATTCCGTTTCTTTTCTGACCCTTCTGTTCCCCACTTTCTTCAGAATTCTGCAGGCATTGCATTTTGAGTGCTAGAATGCTAATATAAACTAACTTCGTCCACAGTAGAAGAAATAAAAGCTAGTACACATAAACAAAATATAAATATGTGAGAAAGTAAGGAAAATATAAACGCCGTATATTACAGCAAAACGTATCTTTAACCCCAAAGTTCTTTCCATAACAAGTGCCGTTGCTTGCAGGAAATATGACACGATTAGTATAAATTCTTGTACGACTATATTTGAACGTACAAATTCGAGTTTGTTTTTGACATACGTTAGACAAATAACTGGAATATTTTGTTTAGAAATGTTAAAGTGTGTTTTAATGGTGATTTATTATGTTATATTTTGGTTACGAAAAAGAACCTATGACTAGTTTATTTTTTTTTTTTCAATTTTATACGTCTTTTGCCACATCTACTTGTATTTATCTTTACGCTGTATTCTCCATCTAGCAGGGTAAGTAAAAGAAAAATCATTAAAACAATCAATTTCTCAATTTTGAAGACATTAAATGTTAAATGGCGGACTACTTAATCGCGTTTTATCATATAACCAGAGTGAGGAAATAAACATTCTATATTTGCGCTTTCTGTGAGAAATTATTACTATTTAATTTTTATCATTCTCTCTTTCTCATTATAAATATATTTAGACGACGATAACTATTGTCGTTTATATATATAGCGTGTTTTACTGAAAGTGATCCCTGTAGGCTTAAAAAATTAAACCAATTCTAAATATCAGCTTGTTACCTATTCATACTCAATTTTCACCCAAAATGTGTTAACAGTCATATTTTAATCACTACTTAACTGTTATTGATGAAATTTAAATGATTCCCTAAGTTAAAAAATAGATAATTAAAAATAAAAATAAATAGGAAAAATAGATAATTAAAAATAAAAATAAAAATGTGTGACCTCAATATATCATGTTAATCATTTAAAGTCGATTAAAATAATAATTATATAGTTATTACTTTCACTTTTATGTCGACGTCTAATTCTAGAAAGTTCGTAGTAATATAATAATGAAAAGATAAGGCATATCAAATTCATAATACTTTATAAATGGTTCAAAAAGATATTTAGATAAACGGCACAATTAAAGTAGTCTGAAAGTTACTTTGTACCAATTCAACAAGAGTATTTAGCGAAATTTGACTTAAATGGTCTTTCTTGACATCCCTAATCTCATACATTCTTTGATGTGACCTGGCAAGAGCTCCTTGGTTTGTGTATTATAAGTATTAAAATTATTATGTTATTTTTAAATAATTGTCATCGATTCTTAACTGTAAGTATTTTATAAGTTCGTATCTCTTTCTCTCTTTCTTTGTGTTTCTCTATTTGGATAAACTAAAACACGTCTGCTTTCGGTGAAAACTCTTGAATCAATGATATGGCTAAAGTCAAAGTATTTTCTTTTGCAAAATAAGAAGCTCCCTTAATTTTTCGTATTATTACCGCCCCCATTTTGGCGATAAAAGAAGATATTTTATATCTGATATTTATGGTTTCTTATTATTTCTTTCTTTTTTGTTGACAAACTGCGTAGAATAAAAAAATACATTTATATATTAAACTTTATTTATTTCTAAATATAATATATCTAATGAATACACTAATTTGGTCAATTTTATAATGCACAGATCATACATACAATCGATGTCTTAAACTTACTAGAACTAAAAATTACATAAAAGTTCTTACTTATATATAAAAACGTATAGTCATAAGTCACAATATATTTTTTTAAAAAGTAACCATTTTTTTGGTTCTTGAATATTTAGTTCCATATTGAGATAAACTTCCTTGATGGCTCTTCTCAGAAGCACTTCGATCGACAAGTCAAAACATGTTTGAATAAGTCTATTTGATTAAGGAGTATTATGAATTTGAAATTGTCAATAGCCTAGGTGGAAATAAAAACAGCTGCTTCCAAATTAGTTAACTTTTAGATTTACGTTGGCACGTGGCAGATTAGGTAGACAAAACTTGGGAATTTAATTTTAAAACACTTGGTGCCAACTGACTACCGCCATTTAAAAAAATAGGCAGAAAGTGGGAAACACATTTAAGGCATGGCGATTAGTGGCATGTTGAATGGCGGAACTTAACACCGCGTGTTACCAAACCGAAGAAATAAAAATAAACATATTACTACTCGATCTTATAACAGATTATACTCATCGATTCTTCACAAAATTCGGTCCAAAGTCGCATAATGACTTCGCTAAGTAGCTTTTCTTGTTGCGTGTATTCCGAATGAAAGTAGGAATTTGCCCCTCCTAATGGAATATCAAGTTCATACCTACGGAATTTCCTCGCCGTGGATGCTTTTGTTTAACTGTAATCATTTATGTAGGTTATTTATGTAAGTCATTTTTAATACTTTACTAGGTAGGTATTACCGGTGATTTCGCGCCCGCGTGATTGTTTGATAAAAAGAAAGAAATAATGCGAATTGCTTATACCGAACAAGTATCTATTGTAATCAATAATAAAAGATCGAGCTTAGCACAATTATGTTGGAGATGTTGTTTAGTTATATGAAACCTATTTTTATCATAGGAAGGTAGGCAAAGGAAACTTGAGAACCTAGTCTATTGACACATTAGGATATTTCCATACTCCACTTTCAAACAAATTTGAAGCATTAAGCTCAAGCGAGGCATGAAGTTCTCAACGCCTGTATTCGTTACCAGAGCGAAAAAAATGCGAGGAAAAGGAACCTACATAGTGTGACTGTAAACTCACAACATGCTTGTGCTCGTACGCCACGACAAGTCTCAAATTTAAATATAAAATATTACAAATATTCCTTATATAATCATATACTGCCAAAGCCTAGACATCTAAAAATGATAATGAAAATGTTTATAATTACTACCTTAACCCTCTAAAAATTCCATCCACGCAGAAAAGCAAAGTGAATTGAGAAAAAACAACCCCAGCATCTCAAAATGTCGAGATAAATTTTAATCTTTAGATCACAAACGCGGACATTCCTTTGTAGTTAGTTCAATGTAGCGAGCCAATTGAAGTAAATGCGGGCTATAGCTTAAATTTAAGTTGCTTATATTTAGAGTTATTCCTATATGTTGTTGAAATTTTTAGTTGTTTTCTAGTTTCTGTTGTTGCGCAAACGGCCTCAACATATTCTAATGAAATTTAATTTTATGCTCTCATAAACATGATTCAAAAACGAAAATTTGTTTTTATTTAATTTATTTAATATCCACAAGAATTTAATTGTCATTTACCAAATATTTTTATAAACAATTAACAATAACATCTTAAACAGTGTTTTCCACATTAATTGTACTCAATTCAATGGGTCAAATGCGCTACCAAATTTATCTTTTGTAAATGAAGCATCATTAGTCAAAGAGTTGTTTACTTTCGTTAGCTGTGTTCTTTAAATAAAAAATAAAGTTTGGAAAATGAAGCAGTGGCTGTCAAAGTATAGGGATTCATTTTAAAAATATTTGATATGCGTATTGAGATAATGGCATAGCTTTTGAATGTGAAACAATCATTCTAGGTTTGATTCCAACTCGGGATGATGAATTATTGAATATTTTCATTTTTTTGCGTTGTTTCGTAACAAAGCAAAACGCGGCGTTAAGATCCGCCACTCAATGCGCGTTAAAAATCAGGCCATAAGTGGTGAACAAAGTGTCTTAACACTAGCTTCGGCTGACTACTCTGGATATAGCATAATGCTGAAAATAAATTACAAATTGTTAAAAGTTGTTTCTATTAAGTACTCTATAAAATAATGGTTTTTTTTATTATTTTCTTTATCATTAAGAAGATCAAAACGAGCGATACTTAACAAGTAGAGCTTGTAGTTTTATATTTTATTTCATCTGTTTAGTTTTTATATATAAAGTTTAGCGTTGAATTACGTCACTCTAAAATAGAGAATAAGAATTCATTACGTGATCTACAAAATTTTTAAAAAATAGCTCTTAAATCTTTCTTACAAACTCAGCTTTACACTGTATCCCGCACATGGCAGGATAGGCAGAGAGAACTTATGATTTAGAGTTAGGGCACACCGTCCCATTTTCCACTTTATACTGAATTGAGGCATTGTGTGTTGTGTGGCAGAACTCGACGCCGTGTTCTACCTATTTTCCTGTGCGAAGAAACGAAAACATTAAATATTTACGAGTAAATTGAAAATATTAAACATTTCATTTATTTTCTTATGTAAACATTTTTATTATTATTGAAATATACAAAATTGAGAATCTCTGCCATAAAGCTACTACAATTTTAATTAGAGGAAATCAAGTAACAATGTAACAAAAAAACATGAGATGATAATAGGGGGCCTCCTTTTGTTCATTGTAAAGTTCGTTTATGCCTGTGCTTAGACTTAAAAGACAATAATCTTGAATAATACGATTGTTTTTGGCTTTTTGTAATGGTGTTGAGTCTACTTGTATATATTTTCTCTTATTTATATATAAATGTTCTCTATTCTCAGTAGTTTTCGTTTTTGAAATATTGAATAGCAGAACACAGCGCCGCTTATTTTATGAATTCCTATAATGTGGAGGTTGTCGTTTCGATTCCAAATTCGTGATTTGTTTTACATTTTGATTCAACACTCGATGCCTTGAAAATTAGACTAAGAATGACGAACAAGTGAGAGTGTCTTTGGAAACCTCGTTCGGAAGGCAAGTATTGGGGGACAATTGGTTGCCAAGTCCCCTCTGCACTGATCATAATTTATTTTATTACGTTTTTTTAAAATGAAAAATCATAAGATCTTTATAACCGAAGGAAAAGTTTTTAAAAGTTTTTCTTAAAGACAACATATTAATTTCTGATTTCTAATGTCAATATTCAGCGTTTCAGAGCGCCAAGTATAATGTCTACATAAAAATATATTTTTCATTTCATATTATTACATGGAGGCCTGTCGCGGTACAAGGGCACTAACATGTAAATGTAATCACGCACAGGGTTTGGGTTCGATCCCCACCCGAGTAAATGAAATATTAAATATTTTTAAATTAAATATTTAAAGATTTCATTTCTTCGCTCTGGTAACAAGGCAAAGCGCGGCGCGCAGCGGAAAATGGGAAAAGGAACGGAGTGTCTTAATCCTAGGTCAAGTTTCCTCTGCGTACACAATCATGTGCGGGATACAGCGTGAAGTTAAAAGAAAATTTAAACTTATTTTATCATTACATACTTATAAGTGTTTAAGGTCGTCATCGCTTAGTGGAACAGTGTGTAACTGTAAACCCGAGGATTGTAGATTTGATTCTGACTTTGAGGAAATAAATCATTTTCGTTTCCCCGCTCTGCTTAAAATGTGTTTATCTTTTGTCACTCAACACGCGATGTCTTTAAAATTACTTGGTAAGTCATCCTTCTTATTAAAATATTCCGTTCACATTAACGGAATATCTTGATACTTAACGGTTCCGTTTCCTTGTTATATACCAGAAAATAAAATGTTTGACTAATGTAAGAGGTAGTATTAATTATGAATTAAAAACAAAAACAGATGTTATTATGATTAATGAAACATAGTGTTAAAATAAAAGAAGGTTTTGAATTATGACATTGCTGCGAGCTTAACTTTTAATAAGGATCGTCTGCACTCACCAGGAGCTGGAGCGAAAGTGATTTTTGGATTTACATTTCCCTTTTACTTTAGTTCCTGGCGCCATATTTTGTTTTACATGGCGCCACTTGTCAAGTGAAAAACAAATGCAACTTAACAATTAATTACTTCTTACTATAACTTCTATTATAATAATATTAAAACAACATTTAAAAACGTAATTAAATTATAGCTAAATTATGTTTACATCATTCTTAATTAAATTACATTTAAAACGATTCTTCACTGAAAATTAGTTATTACTTACAATTACATTGTTTCAAACACCTCACCTATTTCAGTTAAAAACTAAATGACCCATGACAATATTATTATAAAAATATTTTAAAACTTATATTGAATTATAATGATATTTACCCTTAGTATTTTTATCATCAAAATTGAATTAAAATTGATTAAATTAACT
>DWMZ01001750.1:0-15557 GCA_018249855.1 Eueides tales michaeli
GTCGAGTCTGCCCATGCGGGTTGTCATTGCTGACAACGTGACTCTCCCACTCGTACTTTAGTCGCCTCTTACGACACCATCAGTACCAGGGTGATCCTATTCTAAGCCGGGATCACACGGCTAAATTATTTGATATATGCCGTCGTGTCGTAATTTCTCATTTTCTCTCTCTAATAACCATTAAAAAACCCGGCAATTCTTCAAGAATTTTAATAACGTGAGGAATAGATTTTCCCCCACGTCTCTTCTACGAATCTACGCCGTAGCAACGAAATGCAAGTTAAAGTCTCACGCTGGCTTAACTCAAAAGCTACACAAATATTGGAATCGGTGTATTTATATATCGCCTTAAATTTTAGAATTCACACTCACATCTCGTTTTACTTTCGTGGCAGGCGATATAAAGAAAGTGTTATTTTACTTGGCTATATAAAGTGCTATTTGACTGGAAAATAATTAACGGAAGAACAAATTTGTCGAAAATTTGATAGTTATCGTGATTATAATATTACACACAGTTTTGGCTTTGTAAGACATATTTTTTTTAGAAAATTGGTTAATTTAAATAAATAAGCTTGTCTAGACGAAAATGATGATCAGTTTTCGTTATCGTTTTCCTTTCTTCTCTAGACAAGCTTAAAATTAGTAAACTTATAATTAATTTTAAACAACTACAGCTTTTTAAAAAACACAAATAAAACCGTGAAAGCACGAACATTCTCAGACTGTAGCTAATATGAATGCGGATGCATTATTTAAAATTTCACTTTTCAATTTGGGAAAGTGCTGTAAACTTATTTTATAAATACAAATTTACTCTCTTTAGAAATGATAATAAGCTGTTATAATTGGATAACAGAAATTTGTAAAAGTCTTCGTACAGAGATGAACATATATAAGTATGGCTTAGTAGGTCAGAGTGCTTGGAAAACGTCCAAGAGGAGCGGGTTCAAATCCCGCTATGGATTTAAGAATTGTTTCACCTCAATTCTACAAATTTCTTTCTATACATGTCGTTCAGTTCAATTTTCCCATTCCTATTGAACCATCACAGAAATATTAAATGATAGATTGCAAAATTCAATGTTATACTTTGCTGTCTTAAAAGGTAAAAATATATATAATTAACCAAATTCTAAAATCTTAAAAGTTACGAATGAAGCCCTACACCCATCAGTGAAAGTCAAATGCACCTTAACATGGCGTAAGTGATAGTTTTCTACACATATAAAGGTATAAATATTTTAAATAATTTTTAAAGATTCATTTCATCGGTTCCTACAGATTTTGTTAAGAAAATAAAAGGTTTTAAGAGAGAGCTGATAGTATTTAGATAATATTTTCCAGTGCAAGTTTACTTAATGGAGGTCTGGGAGCGTCTTGCGGTGTTCGTATGAAGCTGATACTATAACGCATTACGAGATAATTCCCTTACTGCGCCTGATAGAGGCTTGTTCTTTATTTTTACCTTAAAGATGTGCTTTAAAAGGACACTTAGTGGCACAACACCGAGCTCGTCAATTTTTTTCTTCTTATTGCAATGCTTGTGAGTATGAATCCAATTCGGGGGAATAAATTATCATAATTTTCTTAGTGTTGAGTTCAACATCGTGCAATGATTTCAAAATTGGGCGAAAAGTAAGAAAAGAGTGTTTTAACACTATGTTCTCTCTGTCCACCCTCTTGTACGTGAGCCTTTAGTGCCTAAAGTTAAATTTAAGAAAAATTAAAGTGTTTGTTTATCCAAATACTCTAACCAAATGAAATTGAATACATTGCATTAGCATAAAAACGAGGAATTGCGGTATCTAATATTTTATATAAGTAAAATAAGAAGAGAATGAAAAACCATCAATTATATTATATACTTAATAATATTAGTTTAAAGTCATTTCTCATAAGAACAAGTAACGTAGCGCGACCAGAACGATGACGCACGTACCTCATACAGTAATGTATATTTCGAAGAAATTACGGAGGAAGTAAATTACTGCCGATAAAGACTTCACTTACAAGTATAATGAATAGCTCCGGAGGACGAGGAAGAGCTGCCAAGGAAGTACGATTCTTTGAATACGCTTTTTTAGAACTGTAGAGGAGAACTGTTTTTTCAAGAAATATAAACGTTATTTATTACTTTCTTAAGGTGTTAATGGATTTTCCTGTTCTTTTTTTTTCTTTACCATTGTAGTGAACTCTGTATCTCTAGTAAAATTAATCTTCATGCATAAGATCATAATTTAGCTTAAGAAACGAAAAAAAAATATAAGTATGTTTAGAATTTTCATTAATTTAACATTCAACATAAAATAATTTAACATATTTCTCTAAATTTATATATCATACATAGTGATTATAATACATTCCGTCCCACATTTTTCACCTAATTACATTAAGATAACAGAACTCAAGGTGTCCATTTTTTTAGTTTTACTATTTATTCCGCATAGAGAAGAATAGACAGAGGGTACCTAGTGTGAAGACACTCCGTTATACACGCACTGCTCAATTTTTGAGATAATGCTTGTTGAGAATTTAATGCCGCATTTTGTTTTTTTTTTACTAGAGCGGGGAAATAAAAATAAATCTTTCTTCCCAGTGGAAATCGAACTCGCAAACATTGCATGCTCAGTCAGACGCTGTAGCGCAGTGCAGCCTCTAAATGTGTTAATAAAGATACAAATCGCAAAATAATTAACTCTTTCTATATTTATTTTGTATACTATATAGAAGATTGTGCAAAAAAATTTTAAACTATGTCAAATTAGAAAATATAAATCATAAATAATAGACTACTAGTATCAAGCGAGAGTAACAACAACCGCCTACTACCGTGGATTCTATAACCACTCGGCTAAAAGAATTATTATTATTTCTCACTCCACTGTGAAGTAGCCTAACAGCTTTCGGGTTGATGTATTATTGGTACCTTGAAATAACGTCTATTTTCACCTTATATAGCGGCAACATACCTGTGGCTCCTCTGATGTTACTGGATGTCAATGTAATCACTTATGTTCAGGGGAATCCAACTTTAGTTTATCTTGTCTAAAAAAAAGGAAAACGCAGCATTAAGTTTCGATAACTTCGATAAATAACGATATTCGATAAGATAGAGCAGTGTAACAACATATTTTAGATTATTCGACATCGAAATCCGTGGTGATGTGACAAATCTTACAAATACTTGACAGATACATGTACTCATAGTAGGACGTTTGACAATTATTTTATAATTATTGCTAATTATTTTAAAGGTTTTTTAAATGAACATCAATATATTATAATATTTATTTAACTGATCCACACTTGTATTCGCTTTAAAACAAATATTTTAACTGTATTAGAGCATTGTTAGCGCGTCAGGGCGTTTGTTGTGTGTAGGTAGTAACATCACTTCCAAATGTGATTGATGATTTTTAAGAGAAGTTCTTGTTTAAGGAAAAAAACATATCTATGTGCTCTGTTACCATATTTATATAACCCGAAACGATTTTTTTTATGAAAATATTAAATGTACAGATATATTTTTTACTATCTGCATTTATAAATATATTAGTGAAAACGGCTTTTAGATCTGATCAGCCGTTTCTGAGATTAAGGTGTAATAAGACAAAAATTATAAAAATGACTATTTTGTGCCATATTACAATAATAAACGTTTCCTAAAAGATTTTTAAATATATTTTCCATATACAGATACCGGCATCACAGACTGATTTATTATAAGTATAGATGTAGCTTGTATAAAGCTCTAAATTTACGTAAACCAGTAATTACGATGCTCAGTGGGAGTTAAATATATTATATCAAGAGTTTTTGTTATTCTTAATTACTGATCAGTTCTAATCGCGACGTCGCAAGCTTGCAGTACTACACAGTATACTTTGCAAGGTACACAGTCACAATAAGTGAATTTGAGCTTCTGAAAGCAAAGTAAGCCTAGCTATGTTTTGTTTCTTTCCTCTGTAAAAAGTTTAGACTGGTGACAGTCTCCAGTTAATAATAGTATTTTGGTTAAAACTTTTGCATTTACAAAACTACTTATATGGAGTGTTCTGGAAGTAAGAACGAGTATTAAAACGCTCTAGAAAATTTAAAAACTTTAATGTAACAACTGGTAAAAATTGTTACCGTCCATGTTTTTAAATGGAAATGACTAAGAGTTGTGCTCTTAGAATCCCAAACTTCTCTTTTTTTGTTACTATACTTCTTTTGATCGTAGCAATCAATGTAGCCTCAAGTTTGCCTCATTAGTAGACTATCCAACACAATAACGCTGATCAAATAGAAAGTTACTGAGATGTGCACGTTCAATTAAACTCATTATCTTTATAATATTAGTATATACATACATATATTCTAATATTATAAAGATAATACGTTTGATTGATTTTTTTTTGAGTATACATATATACTACTATGATATTAAATAATAGTAGTATTTATGTATGCCCCAAAGAATTTAAAACGTGAAATGGTAATAGCACTCAAACACAAACTTAAATTTAGTACTGCGCGTTTACAGTAAATGTTTTCCACCAACATTCAATTCAAGGAAACATTTAGCGTCTTAAACACATTTAATCAAAGAGCAGAGCTGTAAGTGAATCGACGATAGAACAATAAAGGCAACAGAAACGGCAATGCTTCCACAATGCCTCTACATAGAGCACAACAACCAAGACCTAAACTGAATGTGAATTGAAAGGCGGAATTACCAAATTTAGAGATTGTGTCCGTAAACGATTGTGGTAAATTATATTTTGAATATTTGAGTTTCTATTTAAAAACTCGTATTCCAGTCACGGCTCTGCCGATTGTGACCTTTTTGTATTTTACTTATTTTGATATCTTGTCCATAAAGAAACACGAAAGTATATTTCTTATCATAAGACTGCCTAAATATTTTTAATTTATTTTGTGGTTAAACAAATTATATATAAATAATAGGCTTAACAGAAGTCGTCGTTCTTGCAATGGAGTCAATCTAATTTTTTTCAGGAGTAAATGATAACTAAGAGATTTTTGGAGTTTCATTCAATATTTAGCATATTCCATAAATTTCTTTTTACATAGTTTATTTCATAAATTTCTTTTTACATAGATACAGACTAATCATGTATTATTTTTAAAATGAGTTAAAAATAAGTGACTTTTCTTTAAAAATGTATATACATATTCTACATAATGTTTACTGATAATAAATAGAAATTATTTTCATATAGCCCCAGAAATGCACTCCAAAAACATAACTACCGAGGCAAAGTTGGCGAGTCGAGTCGGATTTTTTAATACTTGCTTCTTAAAATACAAAGAAAGTTTACGTACTTTTTATAACTTTCCCGCAAAGAAATATGCAACTTCGCTAAAATTATAATGAAAACTAAATATATAATGAAATGTTATTGAAAAATAAATCGGATTTTTGTTTTATGTCTTTGTTTTATATATTTAACTTAAACACGGTAGAGTACAATGAGCTAAGTCGATAAGTTAATATTTTGAATTTTGACAAGCTTCTAAATAACTGTTTATCTTTTTATCTAACAAGCTATACCAATAAAGGGGTAAAGTATTTATAGTTTACGCCTAAGAAATTATATTAATAATAAAAATTTAATATTACGTATGTTATCTGAATGAGTAACGTTTTTTATTATCGCTCGCTTCACTTCTAATTTAGAATTAAGGCTTTTTTTATGTATTATGCATAGATATTGAAGTAGAATGGTTTCTTGCCGAAAACAGTTTCGTAGTCAGTTCAACGG
The DNA here is from genome assembly GCA_018249855.1 of Eueides tales michaeli. Classification (NCBI taxonomy): domain Eukaryota; kingdom Metazoa; phylum Arthropoda; class Insecta; order Lepidoptera; family Nymphalidae; genus Eueides; species Eueides tales. The sequence goes on from DWMZ01001750.1 coordinate 5,772, forward strand.
CCGCAAGCTTAGGTTCGAGTCCCGCAGGGTTTACCTTTGATCTTTCAAGCAGCCCCATAATTCGGTGTTAATTCGGTGTAAAGTGGTAAACTGTGTTAACTTCACGATCGAAAATAAATCAAAAATTTAAGAATATATTGAGGTGATCCATGGTTGAGGTCTGTTGTGGCGCGGGCGCTCAAGCGTGTGAATGTAAACGGTAGGTTGTGGGTTCTGTCCCCACTCGAAGAAGAGCAATGTGTAATATTTTCTAATGAGATATTTAATATTTTCATTTCTTCGCTTTGGTAACAAGGCAAAAGCGTTGAGTTCCGCCGTGCACTGACTCGGACTTGTCAGAAAGTGGAGAACAGAACAGAGTTTCTTAACACTGGGTTCCCTAAAAAATTAATTGAAATGATTATTTTAGAGTAATGTCTGATTATTTTAGAGTGATTTCAAGTCAAATATTACACTTAAATATAACATAATGAAACTCTAATTCTTATTTCGTTTTATATGTTGGAAATCAAAATTGCAAAAAAATAACTAATTTGTTAAAACATGATGCAGTTCACTCGGGTGAATAAAATATTCTAATGTTAAGTTACTGTGTTAAGTTCCGCACTAAACACATAATAGCTCGAGTTCTGGGACAAAATATAGAATATGCTTGTTTTAACTCCAGCTTACTTCTGCCTACATTACTTTACTTTATCTAGATAAAGTGATGTCGGCAGAGAAAGTATAGAAAGTGAAGAAAAATTGCGAATTAACTCTAGTGTCGACCGCCTACCACTTCGTTTACACTCACAGATCTTAGACGTCGACTGATGTCGTTGTATCTTAATGATATTCAGTATATTCATAGCTTATTTTCCCTAAACGGCATATTTCTACGAGATCCGCCAACTTTTATGTCGAAATAACAGTTTCCCCACAAACCTCTCTTTTACTTTGTATGTAAAAGAGACAGTATTATTCCGAGTTATGATTAGCATTTTAATTAATTTATTTTATGTGGGTACATAAAATGTCCAAAGTGGAGAATAAAACTTTTTTATTCTATTTACGAGTACCATTGAAAGTGCAATGGGTAAAAAATTAATTATAAAGAAAGTATATTATTACTCTACTCAGTTTCACGTTCCCCACTTTCTGCCGAATTTGAGGCATTACATGTTGAATGGCGGAACTCAACGTCGCGCTTTTGCCTTATTACCAGAGCGAAGAAATGAAACATTAAACATTTAAATTGAAAATATTTCAAAAATACTAAATTTAAAAACATATAAAAATTTGAACCCGCGGCTCTTGGAACCCGTCCAAGCGCGCTGACCACTAAGCCATTCGTTCTGACCAAGCTCCGTCGAAATTTTTATACGCTTGTTACAACTTATTTATGTTGTTAGCTTGGTGAGAACGAATGGCTTAGTGATCAGAGCGCTTGGACGGATTCCAAGAGCCGCGGGTTCAAATCCTGCTTCGTTCAAATTCTTATACATTTTTAAATTTAGTATTTTTTTGTGCCACTGCGCCGCGACAGACCTCAAAGTATATCATATTTTAAATATTTTTTATTTTTTATTTCCAGTAGCAAGAAAGTCAACTCGTGAAAATGCTTGTCTTAAAAATTTCTCGACTAGATCAGCTTACATTACCATGCGGCAAGCATATTGTGTTATATATATGCCAGTTCAAAGTCATTACAAATAATTTTTATTCCTTGCGACCTGCATAACACCGCTAGGGAGCGCTAGTTTCATACAAGATCGAACTTCTATGAAATCACCACACATTTACGTAACTACAATGATGAGTGTATATATATATATATATATATATATATATATATATATATATATATATATATATATATATATATATATATATATATATATATATATATATATATATATATGCATGCTATAAGCAGTGTAGGCAAAAGAAACCTAATGCTAAGATACTGCATTCCACACTTTCGATCGATTCTATCTATGCGATACATTGAATGGAGATACGCAACGCCGTTGAGTTCCTCCATTCTGTTATCAAAGTCACAAAATCCATTGCAGTCACAAAAACCCTTAAGCGTCACGTTTACAGTCTGTGTCGCTATATAAAAACAATTCTTAAATATAAAATAATAAAACCTTTAAATGACTGTCAATGTCGCACCCTACAATAAATATTAAGATTGAGTCATCAAGTGTCATAAACATATTCACAGTAAACATTTACTTAAGCGGGCGGAGGTGAGTTTTAATCCCCGAAGATGATTTGTTGATGTTTTATATCAGTATAAATATATAGCCCTTGTAGACATCTGAACCATAAAATATTACAAAAGTAAAGTATATGTATGTATATACATATATGTAGAGGCATATTTTATTATTACATTCTAAATACAATATATTGTCAGAAAGGTCCGACCTTATTTACAAAGAATTGAGTTCTCCTTAAACCTTTACATTTTGATACCTCAGGCCAATAAAATGTAAAGGAAACAGCATTTATAACTAAAAACAAAAACGATTTTATAGATATTTTTATTTTAAACAAAAATTAATATCTCTAGTACCCACTTTTTGCTCATTTCCTTAGAAAAATTTAAAACTAATTACAGTGTTGGAACTAAATTCCGCAATTTATCTCCTAGTGCCGGGAATTGAAAATATTGAAATTATATAATTATACGAAGAAAAGGTTGATTTTAATACACAGTTTTATTTGTCCTAGTAGCTTGCTAAAGTTGCTAAAGAAATTTGTATACAGAGAGAGCACTATGTGTCACCTCTCGTGAGTAAACAAAGTCATTTAAGACTGGAACTAAGCTTCATCGGGTATTCACTGGCTCATCCTTGTTCATCATTCATCAAAATATTAATATACGCCTTGTTATTTTGTAAGTCACGTGGCGGTATGTGTTAATATTGTACGTGTATTGTGTAGTAATAATCAAAAATATTATAAGTAAACTATATTACACTAGCACATGAGAATTTAAAATATTTTTTTGTTATATCAAGTCATTATTTATACTGAAATAAAAGATTTATGAAGCAAGAGTAAGACAGAAAAGGATCTTATTTGACTTTTGAGAGCACACCAATTATACTAAACGGTTTTGTGAAAATATAAGGATCCTACGGCAGTTGAAAATAGTAGAACAAATAAAAAATTGGCGGTAGTCTGATTACCCCACTAGGGATGAGCTTCTACGTTCTTTAAAGTGTAAAACAAAAAATAAACCATAGCTTTGTGTAACATATTGTATGTAGAGTTATAAGAATAGAGACGTTGCGTTTCACCACTCAAAACGCTCACTCTACTCACTCTTATGACTATGTGAAAGAAGTAACATCAAATATTTTTTTTAAAATAATTTACTATCAGGACACTTCTTCTTGCTTTATCTTAATAACAGATTATAGTAACTCTAATGTTTGCTTATTTCTTTTTTAAGAACATGCTGTATCCCATATGTCAGAGAAGGCAGAAGAAACTTAGAAATCTGTTGTTAACACACACTGTTCGCATTGAGACACTTCCATTTCCTACATTTCGCTGATTTTGAAACATTTTATGCTGATTGGTGGAACGCAAAGTGCGCGCTTAGTTTTGTTACCAGAACGAAGAAATAATGATACTATGGACGGTTTCATAATTGGCTGATATAGTACTGAGTAGCCTTATCTGCCAGATAACTAATACTCTTGTCGCGTTGTTGACGTCCCGTCACCTATTAAGTGGGATTTATTATCTACCAGATTAGTTGTAAGGGATATTTGATGGTGAAAAAAATGTAAGAGCAGCCTCTGTTTGTGAGATAACATTAATTGTCAAAATACTACATGAAACTTTACTCTTACCCTGTGCAACTAGCCCTAAATGTTTCATTTACTTGAGTCGATATCAAATCCAAAACAGTTTACAGTCGCACGCTTGTGCCCTGCGCCACGACAGGCGTAAGGCCATCTAAATTTTATCTTTGTTTATTTTAAATTACTCAAGTGACTGTTAAAATTTAAACATCGATATAACTAAATGAGCAATACATAAATAATAAATGCTATCTTCTGATATGTGATCATACGAGTATATAGCTAACCCTAGTGCGGAGATTAACTCTGTCTAGACGTCTACGTCTAACTAATTACTACTAAACCTTCATAAATTAATATTGATATTATGAAGTGTTAATTACTATAATTTTATAACTTAAAATGTACGAAACACGTGAAAAATTGAGAGCATTGTACATTTATGAATGCAACGTGTGTGAAATACATTCCTTCTGACGAGTGGAGATTGAACCCACAACTGTCATGATTACAGTTAAATGATGTCTCACTGCAGCACGACGGTCTTATTACTTATTTAATAATATATCCAATAAACTCACATACGTACCACTACTGATATAAAGTCCTCGTCAACTAATCAACATTAATTAACGACCCTCAGTCATTAATCGTACTCTGTGAGTTCTAATTATTCCATCAGTCGAGTAATAGGATCGTAAGTACTCTCCTTTTATCAAGTAACTCTCGTTTCAACGCAGCATCCCGACCGCTGCATCCGGAGGGATCACAGTGTACCTTGCGTATATCAGAGTACGCAGACGAAACTTAGTATTACCATATTTTGCTCCCCCGTCAATGAAATTTTTAAGACATTGTGTATTAAGTGGCGGAAATTAACGCCGCGTTTTGTCTTGTTACCAAAGAAAAAGCAATTTTGTCTCGAAGTTAGGCAGAAATTGAACATCAAAGAGTCTAAGCACTAGATTAGTTTAGCTGGAGATAGATTTTAAATATCTTTATGGCAATTTCTAAAACAGTCTGTTTAAGCTCCTTAACGTCGGTGTTGTTTCACGCTTGTGAGATCACAGCTGTCGACGTGCGACCCGCACAGGTGGGACGTGTTATTATTGCTCCACTAGAGAATCATAGCTTTTATGTTATTCTATTGTAGTTTGCTCACTTATTGGAAACGTAGTGTTAAGGCACTCGATTCCGTTTCCCACTTTCTGCCGAATTTGATTTTTTTTCTTTTAATATATACATTTCTTTATATATATATACTTTTTTGTTTTGTTTTTTTTTTCATTATATTTTTGTCATATAAAGGTAGCTTTCGCCAGGACCAACATCAGCCCGTGGCTAAGCAGAAATAAGTAAGGGTTGAATTTTGCACTGTCTGGTTCCCGGTATTTATTTTATCCGTGATATTATATATCACGGATTCATCCTTCTCAAACAGATTTTCCAAATAATAATATATTTTCAAAGAGTATACTTAGTGTTAGAACACACAAATCCCCCTTTTCGCCAAATTATAGTTGCGTTTATGGTTGAAAATCGATATTATATAGGCATATTCAAAAAGTGCGTCTATCTTCACCTTAAAGTCAGCAACGCATGAAGCAGTATCTGGTGGAGAGGTGATGGTTATGGATTTAGTCCTTTCTTGATAAAAAAAATAAAATGCTTAATACATTCCTTTTCATACGGAAAATATAGAAAACAGTAAGATATAATGCTATATTCCACGTATAGTTTAATACGCAGAGGAAACATAGTGCTAAGGCATTTAACGTCCTATTTTTTATTCAGTTTTGGATTCCATTATGTGTTGAATAGTGAATTTCAACGGAACGCTTTTTTTCTTGTTACGAGATTGAGGAAATGAATGAAAATATATAAATCTTTCAAGTGAAGATAAAATTCTTTTTTCTTTAAAACTGATAAAATATTTGAATTCCATTATCTTGAGAGGACTAAGCGCGAGGTTAAATTCCGCCATTCAACGTGCATTGTCTTGAGTTCGAGTGAAGGGAGGATATTGGCATTCCAAAAAGTGCAAAACTGAACAAAAGGTTAATTTAGCTTCTCACTTTTTAGAATCTTTGTCTATTTCAAACAGGTAATAATTTATGTTTTTGAAAATTTTTTTTATTAAACACTACAACTACAATATCCATTATATCCCATTCCCATTACTTTCAATACAAATAACTAATAAAAATCAATTCAATGAAATGTAAACAGCAAAGGTTAATTCAATAATCCCAATGTATTTATTTAAGTATCGCATTAAAGCTGTAACCAAAAATTAAACACAAACAAATATAGCCAATATAGAGCTGCGTCTATCTATTGGACGTTGGAGCTTTAAAATTTGACATGTAAGTTGGTTAGAAAGTGTAGGGAAGTGTGATAAGAGGACTTTTTTCTAAATTTCTACAAAAGTAGGAAAAAACCCGGCAAGGAATCAATTTGTGAGGTAAGTAGTGTAAATATGAATAGGCGCGAGGTAATTTGTTATGATATGCATCATGTTCTTTATGAAGTTATATACCGAAGCGGGAAGGCGTCTGACTTTAACGCGATGGTTGTGAGTTTGATTTCTTCTTGTTGAATATAATATTTTCATTTCCTCGGTTTCTTAATAGTACCAAAAGCTTGACGTTGTGTTTTGTCATTTGACATGCAAGATCACAAGGTCCCCTCTGCCTACTCTGTAATATACTGTAAGTAACGTAAATTAAGTTAATATATAAAATGTATGCCACTTTGGTAAACGAACCTTTATTGAATAGTAAAACTTAACTAGCAAGTAATATTTATAAAGTCAGAATATAAGAACATTTATTAGCTTTTGATTTTGCATTTATTGTTTAACTTCTCCCGCTGTTTGTTAGGTTAGTTCAACCTGAGAGTTCATGAATATTAAATTAATTTAATGCCATAAAGTTAACCTTATGGCTTTGCCACAGTTTACGCATGAAATTTTATAGTGTAAAAATATAGTATAACAACTTTAAATATCAAAGCCCATTTTCTAATACTATAATCCATAATACTATATGAGCGTGAGTGGAGTTGTCCACGATCGACTCTAGGCGTTTTCACTGCAGTTATATTCAATTTGTATAGAAATAAGCTGAATATCTGGAGAAAACGGCTCGTGTGGCGCTTATGTCTGCATCTACAGAAAATACGTGCGAGGAAGATAAGAGCGAGGAACGTGCTTAAAAACTATTGAACCAAATTTGATAAGGATAATCTCGATATAACTTTTATTTTTAGAAAAAAAAAAATGAATAAAGTGCACATATACTAAGAAAATTTAGACTAAAATAAATCATATATGTCACACTTACTTCTTTATTACTGCTCGCGCATGCAGGATACACCGCACATGGCAAGCAGAGGAACTTGAGAACCTAGTGTCATGACACTCTGTACCACTTCACATTTCACCAAATTTTAGGCATTACGGAAAGTCGAAGGAGTGTCTTAATATCTTCTGTTTTTTCATTGCGTGAACAGTCTGACACTGTGCCAGTAGTACAGTGACATTTAAATAATAAATTAATTATACATACATTTGTCAAGTTGAAAAACAACAGCAAGGCTTGTAAGAAAGGTACAGGAAATCTTTACTGTGAACGTTGTTACAACTTACCATTGAATTGTGCGTCGCCACGATCAAAGGTGTTTTTGATTAATTCTTAGTCTTAACTCGAGTGAACGATAAAATGTGAAAGATCAAAGTATGTCATTTCAAAGAAGCCTCCGTCTTAAAAGACATACGTATACAATATCACGTTTTGACTGTATAAAGACTTTATTTTTTTAAACCTCCTCACCAAAAGGGTTACCTATAGAAATAGCTAATGAAGCATTTTAAAAAAAGTTCAGAATAAATATAAAAGTGTTAAACAAAACAACAGTGCACTTAGTGCAAGTCGGCCTTTAGTGTCGTGCAGGGGTCTCCCGCCCTCCCTTATTGCCCACCTTGCCCACTAAATAGATTCAAATATGATGCTTTAAATAAATTGTTTTATACTTATTCTCATTATTGTTTATGTAAATTGTACAATGTATACTGTACTACGACGTGTGGTGAGTTGATACGTAACGTCTAATGGCGTGTTGGGTGACGATCCCCAACGCCGCATTCGTCGCCACTCATCGCTCGTATGATGCACATGGTAGTTGATGGAACGTTGCAGCCCTCTATAGGGGCAGGGGTCACTGCGAGCAAGCCGTCCATCGTGTACTCTCAATTTTTTTTTGTTTTGGAAAATCTAAATTATATAAATACGCAATAATACTCCCTACTCCCTAACATCGAACAATGTAAACTATAATAGATAGTAACAATATTTACTTCTAGCATTTATAAGCACGGATTGGCAAAATAAATATTGCTTTTCAATTAGGATACCTACAAAATAGTTTCAAATTCGTTGCTTAATTTTTAGCGGCGCACTACATGTTCCTATCAATGTGACAGTGAGGCGCTGGAACAGTACAAAAGTCACATCACCGCGAACCTCGATTTCGAATAAACTAAAAATGCATTCCGCACTGGTATATTGCAGGTGTATATAGTTTTGTTTTTATATTTTAGTACAAAGAGTGAAAATGAGTGACGCGCTTACTTAATAGTCTTTTTAAATGTTTAGGAATTTCTTTTATTATAGGACACAACGTAACTGCGTCTATTTTCATTTACTCGTTCTGATAAAATGACAAAACGGGGCGTTAAACTCCGCCACTCAACACACAATCTATTAAAAGTGGCGACGTGTGCGTAACGGAATACTTTAAAGATAAAAAATACAGTGCTAAGACAAAATAAGTAACGTTACTATACTAAATTTAAAAACGTATAAAAATTTGAATGAAGCAGGACTTGAACCTGCGTCCAAGCGCTCTGACCAACTAAGCCATTCGTTCTCACTAACAGTCAGAGCGTTAGGACCGTTTCCAAGAGGCGCGGGTTCAAATACTGCTTCGTTCAAATTTTTATACGTTTTTTAATTTAGTATTTTTCTTTCCCAAGTGTGGAATAACACTTTTTTAAGCCGTTTTAAACAATCAAAAGTTAAGAAATTACTTTGTGCGGCAGTGTCTAACAAAACGCGAATAGTGTGTTATTCTTTTTATTATTGTCATACACAATCACCTGAGCGGTTGCTAACAGTGCAGTTGTATGCTTAGTACATTGCGTATTATTTGTATGGGTTTTCACTGTACAAGCTTGAAACGGAGCAATGGAAGAGCTACATAACGAAACCTCAGCATGTGATGCATTAGTCATCGCTGGCGCAGTTGCAGCGGCTGAGTCATACTGCATTACAGGCTTACTTGTGCGGGGTGGCGGCGGTGTCATGTTGGTCGAACAGCTCGCCGTCGAGAGGGACGTGTTACCAATATGCCCGTTTTTATCAAAGTGCAGTAATGTGTGATGGCGTTGGTTACAAGAACGACACTTAGTTTTAGAACTACAATTACCGGTCCTGTGTTTAAGGCTAAGGCAATTCGCACATGCATTACTTTGTTTTACCAATTTAAAACGTTCTTTAGGGTATATATTACTAAAGGCGGGACATTTGTAGAAATGATCATGAATTACATTATTACATAGGCAATTAACTTGCTGTGACGAAGAACATGTAACATAAGACTGTGGATTGGGGGCGGATATTTTTCTAGTATTTATTCTATGTTTATAATTGATATTATTCGGTTTTGTGGAAATTAAATTATTTTGCTGTGTACTAGAATATATGCGGCACTGATCATTAATAAAATTAGCAAAGCGTTTGATAAAACGTTGGTATTTTTGTGTCACTGATAATTTTGACTTTGACTGATAATTTTCAGCACTTGCAGAGCCCGATATTTTAAAATTAAGAGTTTCATCTAAATAAGAAGATGCAAAAACACGAATGTCTTGATATCGATCGACAAGTGCCTGAAATATTGTAATTTTCAGCACAAGGGG
>DWMZ01001751.1:0-15548 GCA_018249855.1 Eueides tales michaeli
ACATTTGATCTGAATCGCCACAGAGGCAGAAACTGAATGTATCATCTCCCCTCAAAGCAGAATAAACTTTATTTTCGTATTTACAAATACTATATTTATATGCAAAACAGTTTCTCAAAGGAAATGAGGTTTTCTGTAGGTGGGTAGAAAGTACCGGGATCCTTTTTTAGTGTATCGGTATTTCAAAAATAAAATTTTAATCTTTTTTAATACTTTTTTTAACATTTTTTTTAGTTTTACTCTCTATCTTGCACGTGACAGAGGAAAAGGAACTTCGAAATCTAGTTCTAAGACAATTTGTTGCTGGTATATCACTTAACAATTTTAAGTGATATAACTCAATACCGCACTTTAACTCGTTACCGAGGCGAGAAAATGCAAATAACAAATATTTTATTTCATTGAGTAGGAATCGAACCTATAATCTGTCGCGTTTACAGTCGCACGCTTGTGCTTCTGTGCCACGACTGGCCTCCTACATATTCAATTCTTTCCTAAGACTTGAATATTTTGAATATTCTGAAACAAAAAAATTGCATTTGTAAGTTTTGATTGTTCTGGTAAAGAACACGTAAAATATAAGTTTATTTATTAAAATTATGAAGCCGTAATCGAAAAAGGATGTGAGTTCGAAGAATTTATTATTTTTTTTACCTCCACATTGTATCCCGCACGAGGCAGGGTGCACAGAGGGAACCTGGAACCTAGTGTTAAGACACTCTGTTCCACTTTCCGTTCCCCACTTTCCGCCGAATCCGAAGTATTGCGTGTTGAGTGGCGGAACTCAACGCCGTGCTTTGCCCAGAGCGAAGAAATGAAACATTAAATATTTAAATTGAAAATATTAATTATTTCATTTCCTCGATTGGGGATCGAACCCAGAACCTGTCGGTTACAGTCACACACTTGTGCCGCTGCGCCACAACGGGCCTCAAGAATTTAAATGCTTAATATTTTTAATTATACACTCTGGCAACAAGGCGATGCGCAGTTCCACCACTCAACATGCAGTGCCTCAAATTCAGTGATTTTTTATTTATTATCGCATATAGTAGACTAAACCTTTGAAGCCAGTTGTGGAACAGCCATAAGCATATGAATGTATAGGCATGAAATATTTAATATTCATCCTTCGCCTTAGTAACGACGTAAAGCGCGGCGTTGAGTTCTAGCACTTAACACACTATGTCGCGAAGAGTCGACAAAAAGTTAAAAAACTAAATGTCTTGATAGGAACGCAGTCTCTGAACACTAGGTTTCCAGGTTTCCGTGGCCTATCTTGCTATATACGGAACACAGCGTGAGCTAAAGAAATAAATAATATAGAAGACTAGAAAAGGAAAGTTTTGTTACTTCGTTTCACATCCGTTTTTACCCAGGATTCAACCTCGACCCCTCAAAATGTAAAGTACTTTAAGTTATTGCGCAAACAAAACAATAATTGGTTCAGTGGAACAATTAGCGCTGGGAACGACACTCGCGACACTACGACACTTGTATAATTAGACGGCCTTAGAGTGTATATGATTGATGAGAGACTTGCTTGATTAATAAGATTATAAAAATTCACATGTTTTTTATTATAAAACAGGAAGGAAGAAAGATAAATATTAAAAATATATATGTTAATAACGTACGAGTATATGGCTTGTGGACACGTTTGGATTGTTTCCAAGACGAGCAAGTACAAATCCCATATCATCCAATATTATCATCATTTTTTGTTTAACTATACAGTCCGATACCTTTGTTTAAAATATTAATATGTATTACTAAATATCATTATCTGGATCTAAAATACCGCATACTGACAGACACAATTAATATATTTACTTAAAAGTATTCACATATTGTCGAAATTCGGTTCATTGCAAATTAATGAAACTGTCTATCCTCCTCCACCTTTTATTCATATTTGATTCGTAAATCTACGATTGTGCATTTTCGTATAAAATGTTTAAGTAACACAGACGTACAATTTAATAGAGACAATTCTACGGCACAGTACGCAGAAAGAAGTTAATATTAAGACAGTTCTAAAGAAGCGAAACTCATTGACACACTAACCTTGACCACATAGCCCTGTTCTCTCTTTCGAGACTAACCTTTTTTATTATACTGTCCCCCCCGTACCAACCTTACGGTTACAACAGGTGAGGACAGTATACCTGCTTCCGGATTTTACCCCGACCACAGGGGAGAAATGTATATACCTATAATTTATTACACCAACAGGGAAACGCATTCACAACCACCGCATTTACAGTCACACACTTTACCGCTGGTTTTTAAATGTAAGAAAAATATCCCCATTCTCCTAAAAATGCATGGTCACACGCACAAGCCAAGTAGCAAGCAAGCTCAAGCAGGCTTAAGTCTGAATTAGAGCCGTTTCATTTGCACGTGTACTGTACCGATATGCTCGAGAACAATACGATTAAATCTGCCCTTCAACGTCGCTTTAGTTTAGATAATGAATATTTTATAAGACATAATTAAATATATGGTTCTTTGAGGTCAGTCGTGGCACAGAAGACGCGATACCGTAGGTGCTATTCTCATCTAAAGTAATAAAGTACTTTCATTTTATCGCTCTAGTGGTAAAGAGTGGAGATAAATTTTAACACTCAACACACAATGTTCCCAGATTCGCTGGAAAGTGAGGAATAAATATTCTTATTTGAACAGAGAATCTTTAAAGTAGGTTCCCAGGTTCCTTATTAAATACAATAGGAATTTATGATAATATTACAGATAAAAACTATTACTAACTTATAATTGTAATTCTATTCATATAAAATGCATACGCATACGCCCGTAAATTTATAAGTTGTACTTACCTCCAGACCTTCTAGACCAACTATCTACAATCTTGAAATTGGTATGGACCCTAGAGGGTAGGTCCGACTGGCACTGGCACTTGACCAGTTTTATTTGTTGAACGTACTTTTGACGTAAATAGTTACTTTCCACATTGACAGAGTAAGGTTTAATGAAAATGAAATAATCCGTTCCCTCACACATAAACCTATTTTTAAAACACAACAAAGTTATTGTCTCTACTTCTTATTTTTAATAAATTATATCAATAGTTATAAACCTCGGTTGATATTCGAAATCACAATGTTTACAAAAGAAAGAAGGTCTCGTAAAACGCATGAAGACTCCCGGAGGGCATGTATGATGAGCTTAATGACAGTAGACAAGGCAAAAGAGGTATACTGAGACCGTAGCGTTTGGCACTCTGTTCTCTCTGGCTACTCCGCTAGAGATATAGTGGTAAGCTAAGAAAATAAATTATAAATTTATATCTTAGCGAGATTATTTTCTATACTATTTTTTTTGGCTTCACGCTGTATTGCACATATAAAGCATAAGATACTACGACCACACTAGATTATAAAAATATTATGCGGCATACAGGGTGAAGCTGAAAAAAAAAAAATTCTTTCTAAGTTGGGATCGAAAGCAAAACCAGCTAGCGTTTACAGTCGCACGGTTTTGTCCATCCGCCACGAATAGCCTAAATATTAATAATCCCCAGCATCATTAAATATAAACCTTATATTGATGTTCTTCAATATTTGAAACACTGGGTCGCGGAAATAAGCACCACACATGTTGTAACCAAAATAGGAAAGAAACGAACGAATGATTCCATATATAAAAAAGTGAATATATTTTGAAACTTCACGCTGTATCAGGGTAGTCAAAGAGAAACTGCCATAAAAATTCTTTACAAAAGCGAGATAATTAAAATATTTATAATATTTCATTTTCTCGAGTGCGAATCGAACATATAACCTGTTGCGTTTACAGTCACACCCCTGTACCTCTGTGCCGCAACTGAATAAATTAATATGGGAGTATAAAAAACACTGCATGAACAATCACGTACCGGAAGCTAACAACATTAGTTTTTATGTTTTCCGCTTTGATATAGAAAAACAATATTTACAATGGTATCCAGGATTAGTGTTGTGTAGATCTTTTTTATTATAACCTTTGTATTTTTAAAAAGTTAGCTGTTGTCACGCTACGTATTGTTAAAAATATTTTAGGTTTTGAAGCGTTCAGAGGAATTTGATAGAAAATTCTAATACATGCATATAAAATGTTGTTGGAAATATGACTTTGTGGGACCTAATTTGGCTGCCTTTATCATAGTGCAGTTGAGGGATTATATTTAAATTAAAGTAATGTATTTTTTATTGCAGCTTCACGCTGTATCCCGCTTATAAAAGGGTAGGCAGAATGAAGTTAGTGTCAAAAAACTCCATCTTTCCTCTTTCCATGAAATTTGAATAAAAGTTGAAAATGAAGCCACAACAGTCGCGTTACAACTATTTTGTACCAAACTACATCAAATAAAACCGTATTAATTTTAGATAGAGGGAGCTTGGGAACCTAGTGTAAAAACACTTCACTTGTTACCAAAGCAAAGAAAAGAAAATATAAAATATTTTATTTCCTCGCGTGGGAATCGAACACACTAACGTCACGGTTACAATCACACGTGCCACTTGTAACTTTATCCATTAATTGTAAAAACAGAGAAGCATTTAAATTCAATTGAAGCCAAAACGGCGTACAGCAACATAACATAAACTCGTTTGATTACAATCGCTCGTTTCTCTAACGTTTTCTTGGTATGTTTTACAATATTCTTCTATAATTGTTTTAAAGGCATCCAATGGGATTGTAAAAGTGTTGTTGGATGCTTTTTCCTTATAATTTAATATGATATGGTTAGTTATTTGATTATATACCAAGAGAAGCTTTTATTTTTAGAAATACTTTATGATTATTAGTACTTTTTTTTGATTTTATTGCAGGCTTTGCCGTAGTAATCTACATTAGGTTCTCTCGATTGTGTGGGTTAGTTGTGCTAGTCTCTCTTATTTTTAGAAAAACTTTATGATTATTAGTACTTTTTTTTATTTTATTGCAGGTTTTGCCGAAGTAATCTACATTAGGTTCTCTCGATTGTGTGGGTTAGTTGTATAGTCTCTCTTATTTTTAGACATACTTTATGATTATTATTACTTTTTTTTTATTTTATTGCAGGCTTTGCCGTAGTAATCTACATTAGGTTCTCTCGATTGTGTGGGTTAGTTGTGGTAGTCTCTACGTTTCTTACTTTCTACCTAATTATCGATAGCAGAAATTCAACAATGTTGTTAGTTCACCAGAGATAGGAGTTGAATTTTGAATAGATAATTGACAATCGTGAAAACGAACCCTTGAATATTACCTTAACCTTAGGACGATGTGCTCCCGCGACACTACGGTCTTATGATACACACATTTTCTTAATTTATTTTATAAAGATCTGTTGGTAAACATAAACTTTATAATCATTTATAAGTACTTCTTGGTTACACTAGACATTTTTTCAGCTTCACCCTGTATCTCACACATTGCAGAGAAAACCTTATGTCGAGACACTTCGTTCAATTTTACACTTTTCGTTGAATATGAGTAATGAAAATAATAAATATATCATTTCATAATATAAAATGATCACTTCCTTAAGTCATACGCTTGTGCCCCTATCCCACGCCAAGCCTCACATATCCTTATAGGTAAGGAAAGAAACCTTAATGCCAAGAAACTACGTTCTCTAAATACAAGGCAATGCGAGTTGAGTGGCGAAATTCAAGGTGTATCATATATTTTAAAGCTCACAAATTAATAAAAAACTAAAAAAACGCGATAATCTCAGGAACCACCAATTCTAATTA
Source organism: Eueides tales michaeli (assembly GCA_018249855.1). Lineage (NCBI taxonomy): Eukaryota > Metazoa > Arthropoda > Insecta > Lepidoptera > Nymphalidae > Eueides > Eueides tales. The sequence goes on from DWMZ01001751.1 coordinate 5,745, forward strand.
AGAAATGTGTTTTGGATAATCCATAGATATTACAAAGTAAGGTCGTTACATAATTTGATAAGATAAATTACATATAATTTATAAAATATAAGAAGATGGCAACGTGGCAACCAATCAAAAGTCCGGAAGTATGCAACTAATAATACGAGCATGATATCCATTTAACGAGGAACGTTATATGCTATATTGCATTACGTTTCTCTCTTGCATCAGGTCAAAGTAACTTTTAATACTTATAGAGTTTGTGTCATGTGTCAACTGTCATGGGTCATGTGGCATGTTTCAAGTGGCGTGTGTCATGTTGCATGTGTCATATGTTATTGTACATAACTCTTAGTTATTTCCATTTGACCATGACCGATGTACCGGATAACATTTAGTCTTATATGATTATAAAAAATATTTTTCCGTAAAACGTGTTTACGGGTAACCATTTCACGTTATACCATCATAAGAGAACACGATGAAAATTTGTATATTTTTTTGAATTGAATTGAATTATTATCACTTAATTATAACTAGTTTGTGTTATATAAAAAAAATGTTTAAAATTTTTAGTCATTTGAAATAAATTACTAATTATTTTAAATTAATATTTTTTTTTATATACATTATCGTTTATTTGTATTTGTTGATTAAAATAATTTTAACTTAAATTATATATTAATTTTAAGAACCTTAAAAATATCTATAACTTATTTATAATTTAAGTTAAAAAAAAAATATTTACTGCACACGCTCATGCCGATCGTGCTTCACATTCGTTGAAACCGCACTCTCGCTTACACGCTCGAGTCAGGCTAAATGTGACAATAAGTCATGCATTTTTGTGCATGCAGCTAGCGTTTATTCGTTTATAATACATTATCAAGTCAATACAGACAAAAATATAGTATGGTATAAGTGAACTCCGAGATCTCCGTTTTCACAAAATATAGATCTATATTATAAAAACAATAATAAAACTGCTCACGTACTAAGAGTAAAACTCAGTATAATAATGACAGCTTATCTATCTAATATTACTTGTTTCTATATAACAAAGTGAGAAGATATACGCACGCTATTAGTACAATAACTCCTCATGTGATGAAATAAAGATAACACTATGAAATATTATGTATGTAGGTTGTAGACATACAGAGTTTCCTATTTAGGTATGTTGTCCACTGAAGATATAAACTATAACGTGTATCGACATTTATATAAAAGCTAATCATTTATACAAAATTATATTTTTAGGGTCTCTTACCTGAAAAGCTATAAACTGAACATTTATCAATATAATAATACTTAGTCCGTAGGTTCGATTTATCTCGAGATCGAGCAAAGATATTAACCTAAAATTTATAAATATTATAAAGATAGTATTATAATTATTGAAGTCTACTATCCCTTCGAGCATAAAAAAATCAAGCTGCCAAGTCAACATAATCAAAAGAAATGAACATTTATTAATGGTGTCTACTGTATTGCATAAAAATCGTTGCATAATAAAAACCTAAAGGTACTTCCCGTAGTACCATAGTTATGAAATTCAGCGCAAAATGAAAATTCACAATACTTATAAATTAACATATTCGAAAACTGTGTGTGACTGTAAAGTGATAGATTGTGTGTTCGATCCATACTCAAGTAAATTAAATATTTTATATTTTCATTTCCCTGTTCTGACAACGAGGTAATGCGTGGCATTGAGTTCTGTCACTCACATACAATGCCAGACACCAGAATTCGGTGAAAAATGAGGAACTTTGTTTCTCACGACTCGAAAAAAAACATTGTGTGAACTATCCATAATAAATAACATATAATAGTCGATTTCTACCTTTCATGAAGATTCAGTGAACAATATATAGGCGTGAAATGAAATATGGGCGATACTGTAAATACTGTGGATCACAAGTATCATAATCCCAGGAAATGTATATTTAGATATGATGGGTTTGATACATGGCGTGTTCGTGATATAACGTCTTGGATATTGGCCAAGGACGTGGATATCAATGCATGTGAGAATATCCTAACATTGTGGTTTTGGGACAAATATTTGATGATGATGTCTTTCTGGTGTACTTAATCTTACTGCTTTCTTCCCAACTATACTCCCAACTTGCCTACTTATATATATGACCGGTGTGACCGTCTAAATTAGCACCTACTGGATGAATGAACCGATTGTATTGTATTTTTTTTAATCGGAAACCTGCATCATGGTAGTTCTTGTGGCGTACATTCTATGAAAATCAGCAATTTAAGAGCTTGACAATTTAAGGCAATAAGGCTGCGATGATGTGAATTGGCGGCCTTTTTATAAAGAAGGGGATATTTTGTCTCTTTTATTACAATTTTATTAAGGTATCCAAGTAACCTTATATTGATTACTAACATTTTCAAAATTTCAACTAAAAAAATTCAGTTACAATTTTTGTACAAATCATAAAAAATATATAACAGCAATAACTATAAAACTAAGAAATACCCCAAAGGTGTCTTAGTGACACAGAAGTTTAAATGGGCACGTCAAAAGAATGAATGATGGAAGAATATCTATGAAACAAAGGTGACTGGTAAAATAGATCGCTGTTGACGTTCTTCGACATGGAGAGGTTGATGACAGTGGACGAGGCAAAAGATCTATGTCCGTAGCGTCTGGCGCTTTCCTTTTCATGGCTACCCCACTAACAACACAACATGTAGTAAAAGAGTTTATTTTAAAAATAATATATTTAAAAAATCAATAATAATATACTTTATGAAAATTATAAACGTAGTAATTTTTAATTTTGGAATTAGTAAGAAACTAGAATAAACTGATCTTGTTTAATGAGTTCCGCCACTTAACAGTGCATGGTTTGAAAATTTGGCGGAAAATGGGAACGGAGTATCAATACACTGGGTTTTTCTTTGCCCAGTACTGCTATGTACGATATACAGCGTGAAAAAAAAGGAAATAAAGAAATCAACAATCAATCTTACTAAGATTTCTATCTTACATTAAAAATATTGAATAATTGAATAATTTAATCTAGGTTTGCAATAAAATATCAGTTTAATGGCAACCCTTGCCATCCATCTTCCATCCCTCGAGGATAACTATCTGTGATATAAGGAAACAGATCAGCCGATCACATCAGTGTTCTTTGAAAGTTTTTCCTTTCATTAATATAAAGGGCAAGGTGGAATGTGAAAATATTAAATCAGTAAGACTTTCCACGTGTGGATGTCATTATTGTACTGAGTGAAACTGTGGGGTTCAGTTCTGAAGCAATACTTATGTTAATAAAAGTAGTATACGTAATTATTTCACTTTCTGTTTTGACAAAGTGAAAGCGTTGAGTTTCCTCATTTTTGTTTGGCGAAAATCAACTAAAACTAGGATTTTCAACTAGATTCTCTCGACCTAACCCGTACATGCCAGAAATACTTGAATCAACATCATTATATACATATGCCATCTTGGCCCAACGGCTTAACATCAAAATATAAGCGAGACTTGGGTTAGTGAGACATTTTAATCATTCTCTTTACAAGTGACCAAATCGCGATGTTAAGTTCTGCCGTTCCAGATATTGCCTTAAGAAAATCCTGCGTGTCTGAAAAATAAATGAAATCTGATGAAATCTGATGAAATGAGAGACTTGTCTTTACCATTTGTTAGTATAAATATAAATCAGAAAAGTAGAATGTACTATACACATTTTACGTATTTTACACTATTCTTTTACTTTCACTATTTTTTTCACTATTTTTTAAAAACTGAGAAGAAATAATGAAAATTGAGAACAAGGCCTGAAGCGCAGGGGCACAAGCGTGTGACAGTTAAGACGACAGGTTATGGGTTTGATCCCCACTAGAAGAAATAAAATATTTAATATTTTCTTCTTCACACTGGTAATAAGGGTAAGCATGACGTTGAGTTCCGAACACCAGTTACCACGTCCTACCCCAAATTCGAGGAAAAATGGAGGAATGATGTATCTTAAAAGGAACTATATATAACTGCCGATTCATAATTGCAGCTTATAACATTTATAAACTTCGTATAATTATAAAGTCACTTGATCTCCTTAAGAAAATTAATTTAAAGGTAGTTAGTTTATCTTGAAATTTCTTATCAAAAACTGTACAGTTTTAACTTTTGAGAGGCCTTAATAATTCATTGAAATTATACATATTTTGCTCAGTGTTTTAACATGTTTAACTAAGCGGAGGTCAGAGTGACTATAAAATTATAATTTTATAGGACACTCCGTTTAAAACAGCTGTAACATACATATCATATGTATTTCTATGTTAATATTATAAGTATGAAAAATTCGTTTAGTTGAACGTATTAATCTCAGTAACAACTGAATTGAAAGCCCGTTTCCTGTTATTTGTTCACGATGACTATGGCAGTTTTACACAATATTAATGAAAATCGGGGACTGAGCTGTAGATTTAACAAATTCATAGAGAAGCTTTACGCTTTTTCCTGTAAAGGAAAAGGAAGCCTATAGTTAAGACGCCACGTTTTCCAGTTTCTTTTTACAAATTTTCGAGACATTGCGTGATAACGTGATCTCTACGCCGCAAGTTATTTTGTAACTAGAGCCGAAAAATAAAATCATCATTCTTCACAGTCTAAACAGGATATTTACTTCTAATAAATATCGAACTTAAAACGATTTCGGTTAAAGTCAAATACTTCCATCGGTATTTTAAAAACAAAAAATATTGTCACAGCAACTTCAGTTTTAAAATTTAGAGTCAAGTTACCGTAAAATTACTGATCGTTAATCAAAACCGGCGGAGCATTATGCGAAATATTTATTTCTTGTTATATGAAGATTAAATGTTTAAAAACAAACTCGTAGAAACTTTTATAACATATGAAAAGGAAAAACAATAGAAGGTAGTTAAAACAATAGAAGAAAGTAAAAATCTATACTTGTCATAATAAGTAAATTTATGTAGTTTTTTAGCTACACGCTGTATCTTGCACATAGCAGAGTATGTAGAAGGAACCAGGGAAGCTAATATGAAACCGTTCTATTCTACATTTTCCACTGATTTTGAGGCGTTGCATGTTAAGCGGCGGAGCTCAACGCTGTGTTTTATCTTACGAGAGCCAAGAAATTAATTGCAATTGCATTAAGCGTCAATGTTCGAAATCATTGATTATGATTTGAGCCATAAACAGCTCCAAGTTATTTTCATTTCCTTATGTGAATGAAACCACGAAACCATGATAGGTAATTATTAGATATCTTATTTATGACTTAAATTTATCAAATCTTGAACATATCAGTTACAATCGACAAAATATAAAATGGTTCGGTCAAGCCAGACTTTATCTAGCAATACACCATGTAAAGCAGGGTAAACGAAGAGAATTCAATGTGAAAATATTTTTGATCAACGCCGCGCAAATCGTAAAAGAACGAGAAAATTAAAACAATTTCCCCAAATAATCATTTCGTTTCCATTTACCCCCGCGCTACCACGGCTTCTAAGATATCTCAGTAGAAATCCATTGAAAGAGTAACCCTTACGCTTCTCCTCGTTGAAACTTGCACAAGTTGTTATCGCTTGTTTGACTTTTCAAAGGTTTTTGTTCGCGTTCAAAATTTCCTTACAAATTATTCACATAAATAACAGATGTTAACTTAACTTTGTGTACTATATGTCTTTTAAATAAGTTGAAATGAGATATCATTATGTATATACTATCCGGCCTTCGTGGCGAAGGGGTATAGGCATATAAACGAGAATCTAGAACGTTTTGGGTTCAATTTCAGATCAGGGAAATGAACTATTTTAATGCCCTCGCCCACACGTATATAAACTACCTAAACTAAGCTGGACTTTGCTTAGATTAGTTTGTAATTGTTAGACTGCTAATTTGATTGTCATATTTTTTTTGTTTGACGCTATATCCTATAACATAGCTAAGAACCATTGTAGTAAATAGTCTTTCAATTAAAAAAACTACACTTAAATTGATTTATTAATTGAGAAGCTACAGTACAACAGATGAATTTTTTGCGTCGGGGGTTACCCGTTTAAACGTTAATGTAAAACAAAGGATTTTTTCTGCATCTCGTACATAATGAGACAAAAGATAGGATTATTTGACTTAACTTAAAATGTTGAATTTAGTATGTACATGTACAAGTTTTTATATATAATTTTTACGGAAAACAAATAGTTTTAAGTGATCCTTTATAAACAAAATGACACAAAGTAATCATTGGTGTTAAGACACTCAGTTCCCATTCAGACCCTTCTGTTCCCCACTTTCCGTGTTTTGTGGTATTGCGTGTTGTGTGGCGGACCTCAACGCCGCGCTTTGCGTTATCATCAGAGTGTCATCACAACTCACATAATAGATAAAAACATAATAATTAAAAAAAAGTTGAAAGTGGTACACAAGTGTCTGTTAAAATATATAAGCAAAATATAATATTGAATATTAAATTAAATAAGAAATGAAAATAAATTTTAGTCTTACCTAGAGTCCAAGTCCTAGAAGTCCACGAACTCGGCTCATATAAGATACCCAAGCCTCTTCAGTTCCAATGTAGGCGTATTGGAATTACAATTTAAATGGATCCTTGAGCCCAATACATATAAATGTGTAGTAAGACCAGCGGGCAACAGTCTACGTTGGACACGAACCTTGTTTACAGAATTCTTGCTTACAGTATACAAGGAGAAATACAAAGTACTTATTTAAAAAACATATAAAAAAATGAACGAAGAATTGGAACCCGCGCCTTTTTTGAATCTGACTAAGTCTCCTTACCAATACGGCATACGTTTTAATCAAGCTATGTGTCAATATTCTTATACGTTATATCACATTCCATTGACGTTCTCAGTATTACTGTTAGAACACTGATTTAAAAAATAAATATACGTTTTCTACATAAGTATCTTTTTTTATCTAAATGAAGGTTAAAAATAGTAAAATTATCAATACAAAGTGTTTATACTCTCTGTTCTTTTTTCATTACTCTCTTTCGATTTTTTAAGTCATTGTATGTTGACAATGTATGTTGACTGGTTAAACCTAATGCCGCGCTTTGTCTTTTTACCTCAATAAAGAAATAACAATAACGAAAATATCACGCTTGGTGTCGACTTGGTGTCGTTTGTGGCGAACACAACAGGCTTAAAGTGTTAAAGTATAAAAATGTTTCAATTTTACTTAATATTAAGAGATTATTTTCAACAAAAGGATGCATATGATATTAAAACATAACAGTTTTTATTTTAACATCTCAATAAATTATAATAAGGTGGTAGTTTTTATTTCAGCGTTACTTAAAAAATATCTACCCATTTTATATCATGAATCATTTTTCATAAAATAGAATTTTATAAATATACTTTCTTAAAATTTATTTTTAAAAGATATACATACAATTTCCGGCGTTCAGCTCCGTCACTCAACATACAATGCTTAAATTTTGCTTAAAATTGGGAATATCTTAATTGGAACGTAGTATTCTGAGGATATACTTCCAAGATCGCCCTAAATACTCTGATATTTTACTATATTGTCCCAAAGATATAATCTAAATCTTGTTCATACAAGTAATATTACAAAAATGATGATTCCATATGATTTGCGATGTAAGTGCGCGATAACTTGCTTTAGGGCATAAGTTTTTAAGGCCGCTTTGGGAATAGTTTATGATATTACTTTTTCATAGAGGCCTTCGTGACGTAGTTTCAAGGTTGTACTTTATCATTCACAGCGAGGACTAAAGTCCTCAACTAGAGTCCTCAGACAAAGTGCAGCGTTGAGTTCCGCCTCTCATAACCATAAGAAATCAGTTTTATTAAATACAAAATGAATTTCACTTTTAAATTTTCTTCTTATTTATGTCTCGTATTTTTGGCTTGTTTTTTGGAAAGTTATTGAAATTAGGATTTCTTTTTTTGGAAAATTAACGTTTTGGTATTTGAAACAAATCTCGCTTTCACCACAAATCGATTTCGAGATCGCGAAAAGTAATCAAGTTAAAATATTAATATAAAATACAGTTACTTGGAGCAGGACACGGAGAAAAAATAACATTTCTAAGACAACACGATATAATATGATAATAACACGATATAAACAAAAAAGAGTTTGAATTCATTAGAGGAAATAAATTATTTTCTTTGGCACTTGACTGGATTTTTATTGCACCTACAATAAATTTTGCAACAAATTTAAACTTACAGCAAATGCGCTATTTTTAAATTTGTATCCTCATACATAAGTAGTTCCTATGATAAATTTAACCACTTGTATTTATAGTGACACGGATTCTATGTAAGTAAAGAAAAGTCGTGCCAGTCGATTTTTGTACAGAACACTAATATTATTATTTGAAGTATCTTTTAAGTAAGTTGTGTTGAAATTGACAAACGTAATTAAAAATGTTGTATGACACATTACAAGTGCCTTAGATAAAAAATAGTGTCATGACTCAAACCATTATTTTTTTCAAATTATCGCTTTCTAACAGTTAGATTCCAAAATTCACTTTGCTGCTGCGTGGAAATGAAACATTTCTCATTTTGGTTTCGTCGAATTCAAGCGTACTTATCCCTAGGCTTCTATTTTACTACATTGTCATGTGCGGTATAGAAAGTAAAACCGAAAAAAAAGCAAAATTAATTTAAAAAAAAATGGTGATATTTCAGAACATGATCTTTAAAGATGCAAATATTCATTATTAAACAATTTACAAAAGCTTATTTTACAACTTAAGCAATTAATTTTATCTTAAAAAAATAATTAAGCTAAAAAAAAATTAAAAACAGGGGCTTAGATTAATTTCAAATGTTACGATATGATACTCAAACGACTCACCGGTTATAATTATTTAAATAGAGGAACCCTAAAAATATACAATATGCAAACAAACAATAATTTATACATAAATGTTACTTTCTTTTTTTGTGTGCAGTAAATTGAAGTACTTTATACAGGACATCGTTTCAGGAACTGCATTTGTTTTAAGTTTGAAATAAATAGTTTTATTGATGAAAATTATTATCATTGTGCAGGTCAGAGGATATCTGACTGTAAATGTAACGTAAGGTGTAAGGTGATGGGTTCAATCCATACTCTAGGAAATATACATATAAAATATTTCATATTTTCATTTCATCGCTCTAGACATCAGGCAAAGTGCGTTGTTGTATTTCACCACTTAACACGTAATCTCTCAAATTCGGCGAACACTGGAGAACGAAATGGAGTAAATTAACACAAAGTTCTCTTTGCCTTTTAAAAAGATTGGCTTTTAAGAATTATCGTCGTTGTGCAGTGCAAAGGCCACTGTGGTGTAGTGGCATCTGACTGTGAACGCGATGATTATGGATTCGCTCGTTCACAATCAGATGCCAGAGAGAATTATATTAAGTGATTCCCATCACTTAATATAATTTTCTCCCTCTGGTGATCTAACAAGTGGTGATTTTGAAGTTCACCTTTCAACATTATTTATAAAAAAAAACTTCCAGTCTTTTAACCTGTTAGTTTTTTTTTTGTATTAAATCCATGTTTATGTATAATTGGAAACTTTACTGTATTTTATAACCGTAATGTATATATGTGTTAACTACATGTATTGTAGATGGTGTTTAATTCCCAATTTAAATTAAAATTGATAGAAAATAATAAACTAAAATTATTTTTTACTATTTTTAAAGTGTTATTCCACACTTAGGAAAGAAAAATACTAAATTTAAAAACGTATAAAAATTTGGACGAAGCAGGATTTGAACCTGCGCCTCTTGAAAACCGTTCAAGCGCTC